>JAKGGE010001810.1:0-25990 GCA_023748175.1 Hoolock leuconedys
TTGGTTCCAGTTTGGTTTGGTTAAAGCTGTTCCAATGTGGGCATCTCGTCGAGGGCCCATGGGGCTGTACATCCCTCATCCTGGGCAGCCTCACTTGGGATGGAGACCAGGCCACCTTCCAGGACAAAGACCTCCAGAGGGGCTCACTGACAAGCCCATGGGAGGGGTGGCTGGACATGGCTGCGTGGTTGGTCCAGGAAAGGCATAGAAAGACAACAAGACCATTCCCTGACATTGCCTTCAAGGAATGCAGTGTCATCACACCTGCACTTCCTCTCTGATTGTTGAGGGAAGGCCTGTTCCTCTACTCCTGGAGCAAAGAGCCTTCCTAGCAATGAATCTTCTGTTACCACGGATGTCCAGGGGAGCCAAAGGGACGAGTTTACCTGGGTGAGGGAGAGGGTGGCGTCAGGGGTTACCAGCCGGTGTGAGGTGTTGGTGGGCGTGCTGTGGAAATCCCTCGGCCCCTCTGGCAGGCATCCCTGCAATTGCTTGGATTTGGCGCTGGTCTACCCACCATGGGTAATCAAGGTTAACAGGTTTTCCTCAGCTTTGTGGCGGAGGTCTCCGTGGCCTGAGCACGTGGACATACAGTCCATCGCGTACCCCCTGCGGCCTCCGAAGACACCGCTCTCTGCTCTCTCTGTTGGGGACGTGGGTGCCATGGCGGTCACTGGCTCACATGGACCCCAGTGTCTGTGCTTTGCAGTGTGGTGGAAGCAGTGGCCGAGTGCGGAGCTCCCAGCCTTGTAGTTGAAGTCAGGCCACTGCTCCACCCAGGAAGGATGGGGTCAGTGGGCTCACGGGTCAGTGCATTTTCCGCGGACGGCACGCCTTGCGGCCCTGGGGATCGTTCAGTGCCCCAGCGAGAAACTTCCCACCACTGGCCCGTAACCCCATGCCGATCACCGGTGGGACCACATCGCCAGGAAGCAGTCCGCACAGCCCAGCCCGGCACCGAGCTGCTCACTCCACGGGAGCCGGCAGAGGCCGATCAAGGAGGTCCCCGGCCACCGGACTCTGGGTCCCCGACCCTGGGTCTCCGGGCGTCACTGGCAGTCCCGCCTCCCCACCCGCGCCTTGGTCGCCTTCCACAGAGACAAAGCATGAGCTTACGCCCGCCCTGTTCCCCCAGCCTACCCAGCTGTCGCCAGTGTTTTAGGGTTGCCCAGCCTGACTCTCAGACCATGGTGGGTCAGCCCTCTCCAGTGCACTTGAGACCTAGGCGCCCGGCATGTCCCAGTGGCCACCTCAGTTTCCTGGGGTTGGGTCCCTGAGCCTCGTCGAACTAGGAGACCTGTGCGATGGGTATGTTCAGTGGACTAAGACAAGTCTCGCCAGGCGTTAGCAGGATGGTGTCCACAGAGGCCCCAGTTTCAGCGGTTCCAGCAGAAGGAAGGAAGCCTCAGGAGGGAAAAGCCTCAGGAGGCATAGCCGTTGAGCAGTCGCGGGGATCCCAGGCTCGGGCATTGCAGGGCCGGTGTGCCCGTGAGTCTCCAAAAGGTGGTGCCCTTGTGATGTGGACAGGTGCACCGTGCCGTGGGCTGCTCCCACAGTGGAGTCATGGTGCAGAGAAGCAGAACTTCCGGCGAAAACTAGAAGAGCTACCTAGGATAAATGTACTCTGCCTGTATCTCTGGCATTGCATTTCCGGGTGTGTCGTGTGTGTGTGTGTGTGCGTGTGTCTGTGTGTTTGTGTGCTTGGAGATTTGTAACTTACGTCTCTCTCTGATTTCTCACCTCTCCCCATCTTACTCTTTCCGTCGCTCTCTGTTACAATCTCTGTCCCTCTGTGGAGTGCGTGTTTGCTGGGACACAGTTGCCCTTTAGCTGGAGGGGTGGTTTTCTCGCCGTGCAGCCCTTTCTTGTGGTCCAGCCTCTCGGGTCTCTGCCTGGGTCTTGTGGCCCGCTGGCAGTCATTCCCAGTGGTTCCTGTTTGGGTTGGTAGATGCGGTGAGGCAACGTGGGCATCTGCGTCGGAGCAGCAGTTCTGTTCATTCCCCTCCCCATCCTGAGCAGCCTCTTTGCCAGGATGAGACTACCACACCCCAACCAGGGACAAATGTGCTTGGAAGGGCTCCACTGTCCACCAGCAGGAGGGTGCTGAGAAACTTGCCTGAAAGAGGTCCTCACTCCCTCTAAGCCCTGTGCCCCTCTGTTAGAAAAAAATCTGGCAGAGCCTCTCGACAAGGGAGGGAGAAAGGGAAGCGAGGAGGCGGGAAGGGAGAAAGTGTCCGGTGAGGCTCAAACCCTGGCCTTCCTGCCTGGCTCACCCTTTGGGCACTTCTCCCCGGGATGGCCAGGTGGTGGTGGCTTCATTGCCACATAAATCCTGCCTGGGCTCTGGCCTCTCTCTGTCCACTCCCTCTTGCTCTTCCACTGCCTAACTACACCCATTCTCAGGGCTTCTTGGTCTGACTCAATGTTCCACCCAGAGACTTCCCAGTCCATCCGGGAGAGCTTCCATGGCAGATGTCCGGTCGTGATTGTTTCCTTTCCAGAGCCTTTTCCCTGACATGGATTGGGTGGGTTCAGGATCCCTGGAGCCTCTGGGCTTCCCATGGCAGGAGTCTGGACAGGAAGCTTTGGTCTCCGTTGGCCCGAGTTGTAGCTGCATGGTCGGTCTAGAGGAAGGAGGCCCCAGGCAACCCGGCCGTTCCTGACATTTGCCTTCTAGGAAGGAGCGGTGTCACATCCCACCTGCAATTCCCTCTCTGATTGTTGAGGGAGAGACCACCGTTCCCTCTGCTCTCCCCTGGGCAAGAGCCTTCAATGGAATTTTCTGGCTGCCACGGATGTCCAGGAATGGGACTCAGGTTTGCTGGGTGCGGAGGTGGCATCCGGGGTGCCCCAGCCAGGTGGCGGGGTTAGTTGATGGGGCATGCTTTGTGAGCCCTGGAGGCCCCTCTGGCGGGCATCCCTGCATGTGGCTTGGATTTGGGCATGGGCCCTGTTAATATGGATTTCAGGTGCACTAAACCTCAACACAGCGGGAGGGCTCCAGCAGCCCGGTTTCTAGGGATCACTGTCCGATCTCGCCATCGCCCCCTCTTTGACCTCGAAGTGCTAGCTCACTCAGCCTGCTGCTGGGGGGGGGGTGCGGTCACACTGGCTCCCACCTGGGACTCCCGCCTGTCTGTCTTTACTGCGATGTGGCGGGAAGCAGTGTCCGAGGTGCCGGAGCCCCGGCGCAGGTGAAGGCAGGCACTGCTCAACCAGGATGGATGGAGAGCAGGCCGACTCCGGGTCAGTTCATTTTTCCACCCGACGGCGCGCGGCCACAGGGGATCGTTCAGTGCCCCAGCGGGGCCACTTCCATACGCGGCACGTAACCCCATACCCGATCACCGGTGCGGTCATATGGTCCGGAAGCCCGGAGGTCACAGCCGACCTTCACAGCTTCTCCCCTCCGGAGAACGAGCAGAAGACGATCAAGGGGTTTTTTGACCAGCGGACTCTACGTGTCTGACCTGGGTCTCCATGAGCACTCGGCAGGTGCCCTACCCCTCCGCATTGGGCTGCTTGTGTGGCATGCCTCCTCCCGTTCCCACCCCAGCCTGACAGGTCGCCATTTCTTAAAGGGTCACTTGGCCTCACTCTCCCGGAACTGGCGGGAATTGACCTCTCCAGGTACACCTCCTGCAGGAGCCAGAGCCCATGGCTTGGAGTCTAGTGACCATTGCGTGCCGGTGGGTCCCTGAGACTAGTCGAACTAGGAGCCCTGTGCAATTGTGCCACCGGTTGAGGGGCTGAGGGGCCGTCCTGGCAGGCGTTACAGGATGGGTTCCGAGGAGGCCAGTTCGTGGAATCCAACAGAAGGAGGAAAGCCTCAGGAAAAGCCTGGATGGATGGCGGGGCAGCGGGGATCCCGGAGGCTCCCGAGCATTAATGCGGGCGGTGTGCCCGTGGAGTCTCCCAGAAGTGGTGCAATTTTGATGTGGGGGCGGGTCTTGCCTATAGCGTGTCCAGAGTAGGCTGCTCTCCACCGGTGGAGTGCGTGAGTCGTGGAAGCGAACCGAAGACTTCAGAGCTGCCTGGGGTGGAGTGTTACCCCTGCTGCCTCTGTCTGTATTTTATTTCAGGTGTATGTCTATGCGTCACCTAGCCCGTGTATCTGTGTATGTGTTTTGCCTGGGTGCCCGCCTGTCTCCCAATTCTCTGCTCTCTGCCATTATGCCAGAACAGCCTGGCATGTGCCTCACCGTTTGATCGTGTTTGCTCTATTGTACCCCTTCGCGGAGGTAGTTTCTACCGTCCCTTTCTTGTGGTCAGCCTCTCCCGGGTCTCTGACAGGGTGTCCATTGCTTGATCCGTTCTCAGCGGTTCCTGTTTCAGGTTCCAATTTGAGAGAGGCGTGGGCAGCGTGGGCGCCGGCGTCGAGCCCATCCCTCCCCATCCTGGGCCAGCCTCTTTGCCAGGATGAAGACGACTCCCACAACCCAGCCAAGGAGAAAGGCAGCAGGGCTCACTGTCCACCCTGGGAGGTGCCCAAGAGAACTTCAAGAAGAGGGGTTCTCACTCTTCTGCCCTGTGCCCTCATTAGAAAAATCTAGCAGAGGCACTAAACACAGGGAGGTATAAGGAAACCCACGGCTGGATGATGGCATCCTGTGTGGCTCAAATGCTGGCCTTCCTGCATCCAGCTCCTGCCCCAGGCACTTCTCCCCAGATAGCCGCTGGTGGTGCGGCTGGCATTGCCATGGCTCTACCCTGGGCTGTGGCCTCTCTCTGTGTCCTCCCTCTTACTCTGCCTGCACGTGTTTCTGAGGAAGCCTGCTGGGGGCTTCTTGGTCACAACTCATTGTCTTCCCACAGAAGACTTCCCAGTCCATTGGGAGAAGCACTTCCTGGATGCCGGGGTCGTGATTGTTTCCCTCTCCCAAACCTTTTTTCCAGCATGGGGCCAGGTGTGGAGATCCTGGAGCTCTGGGCTTCCATGGCCGTCTGGGACAGGGAGGCTCAGCTCCGTGGCCCAGTGATGGCAGTGGTGGGATCCAGGAAGGCTGTGAGGAGCAGCCCGAGCCTTTACTGACATTTGCCTTCTAAGAGAAAGGCGGTGTCGCATCCCACCTGCACTTCCTCTCTGATTGTTGAGGGCCAGCCGGTTCCTCTGCTCCTGGGCAAAGGAGCCTTCTAGTAATGAATCTTTTGGCTGCCACAGATGTCCAGGAGACAAGGGACCAGGTTTCACAGATGGGGGAGGCAGCATAAGGGGTACCCAACCCGGTGGCGGGGTGGTGAGGTGAAGCGTGGTTTGTGGAGACCCCTCAGCCCCTCTGAGCATCCCTGCACATGCTTGGATTAGAGCAGGCCCTGTATGCAGTGTCAGGTGCGCAGCTCCTCAACTTTGTGGTAGAGAGGTCTTGCCAGCCCCCAAAGCTCTGCAAGGCTGGACATCACTGTCCAGTGTGTGCTTCCTCCACCCTACGGCCTGGGAATGCACCCGGCTCACTCCATCTGTTGCTGGGGGACGTGGGTGGCACGTGTGGTCACACGGGCTCCACTTCAGTCTCCCGCCTGTCTGTCGCAGCAGGAAGAAGTTTCAGGGTGGGCCCTTTATGGTGAGAGGCAGGCCTGCCACCCAGGAAGGATGAGGCAGTGAGCTCACGGGTCAGAGTCTATCTTCCACCCGACGGCGCACCTGCGGCCCTGGGGATGGATTCCGTTGCCCCAGCAGACAGATTCAACCACAGCACATGCTGATACTTGGTGGGATCCCATCGCCGGATCCAAAGGGAGTCGCGCAGCCCAGCCGCTTTGTTCTCTACGGGCGGCGAGACCGATCAGGTCCCCGGCCTCCGGACTCCTGCAGGTCCGACCCTGGGTCTCCCGCAGGCACCTCTGGCAGTCCCGCCTCTCTCACCGACTGGTCATGGCGCCCCTTCCGCCGGACAAGCCGCGGCCATTGCGCCCCAAACCCCAGCCTGCCACGTCAGAAGCCAGCTAGCAGGTGCAGCGCGACTCTCCGAGTGTGGCGTGTGGCCTCAAATGCGCATCATTGAAGCCGCCCGCTTGGGTCCCCAGTGACCCGCCGTTGCCCGGGGGTGGGTCCCTGTGACTCGTCCAACTAGGAGCCCTGTGCGATCGTGCCTTGGATTCAGGGCTGAGACCAGTCCTGTCCAGCGCGTTAACAAGATGAATTGTTGAGCCAGTTGTAGGAGGGTCCAGAAAGGAAAGTGGAGGAGAAACCACAGGCAGCGGATGGGAGGCAGCCACGGGGCTATCCTCATGGCGTCGTGTGAGTGTATAGTCTCAAAGCAGGTGCCCTTGTGATGTCGGGGCAGAGTCTACTTGCATTTCCAGTAGGATGCTCCTGTAGGTGCGTGAGCCATGGAGAGCATAACACATCAGCTTCAGGGGCTGCCTGGGGTGGGTGTTAAGCACGCCTCTCTCTGTATACATTTTGGGTGTGTGCGGTGTGGCGTGTGTGTCGCGTGTGTCTCTGTGTGTGTGTGTTTGTGTGCTTGGGTGGCCACTTACGTCTCTCTCTGATTTCTCACTCTCACCCATTCTCGCTGTTTCCCATCCTCTCTGTTGCTATCTCTGTCGATCACAATAGCGTGCGTGTTTGCTGGGACACAGGTGCCCTTGTGCGGAGGTGGTTTCTGCGTCACGTTTCTTGGCGGGTCAGCTCTCGGTCTCTACCTGGGTCATGGCTGCAGCAGTGTTCCAACAGTTCTTTTGGATTTAGGTGGCAGTAGGCAGTGTGGTGTCTTGTCGGGCCGCGGGGCAGTTCGCCCTCCCCACATCCTAGGCAACCTCGCACCTGCCAAAGCGACCACCCGGCCAGGGCAAAGGCCTCAGAGTGGCTCACTGTCCACCCACCAGGAGGTGCCCAGAGAACTTTAAGAAGGGGTTCTCTCCTCTGGCCCTGTGCCCTCATTGACAAATCTAGCAGAGCTCACTTGGGAGGAGAAAGAGGCTGGCTGGAGTGGAAAGCGTCTGTGTGTGGTTCAAACATGGCCTGCCAGCTCACCCTTTGGGCACTTCTCCCCCCGGATGGCCCATTGGTGGTGCTGGCGGCATTGTGCCAATCCTGCCCGCCGACTCCGACCTCTACTCTGTCCTCCCTCTTGCTCACCTGCCCTGTTTCTAGAAATAGGTCTTCTTGAGTCTGGCTCAATGGCTTTGCAAAGAAGACTTAGTCAATCAGGAGCTTTAGGATATGGAGATTGTTTTCCTATCAAGGCCTTTCAGCATGATTGGGCAGGCGGGAGATCCCTGGAGCTCTGGGTTTCCTGCTTAAATCAGGACAGGAAGCTTTGAGTCCCTGTGAGAAAATAATCTTCTACGTCGTCCAGTCCAGGAAAGCTAGCAAACCATGAGACCAGTCCCAACAGGAAAAGCCAGTGCCATCCCTCATTTCCTCCCTGATTGATGAGACAGCGGTTCTAACTCTCCTATGCTAAACTACCTTCCTTGTGGTCTTCTCTGGTGTAGAGGAGCCAAGGACTAGGTTTCCCTGGGTGCAGAAGGAGGGTGGCGATCCAGGAGTGTAACCCGGTGGTGGGGTGAGTGGTGAGCGTAATTTGAGGCTGTGACAGCTCATGTCTTTAGTTAGGGCAGAGCCACTCCTAGGTTCAGGTCCTTGGATTTCCTCAACTTTATTAGGGTCTCCATTGGCCCCGTCATGGCTGGACATCCTTGTCAGGTCTCTTCGCTAAACCCCCCACAAACCTCCCGAGACACCCACGCTCACTCCATCTGCTGTTGGGGACATGGGTACCATGATGTGGTCCACCCTGGGACTACTCGGACTCCATAGCACACTGCGTGTGGGGAGGTGTCGAGGTGCTGGAGACCCAGCATGTGGAGACTGAAGGCAAAACCTCTCCACAGGAAGGAGGAGGCAGTGAGGGCTCCGCGGATCAGTGCATTTTCCGTAACCGCCTTTACGGTCCTGGGACCGTTCCCCGTGCCAGCGGTCCTTCCGCCACCCGTCCTGCTCAGCATGCCGATCACCTGGGATCAATCATTGGATCCAGAGTGCGCTGGCCAGCCGGCACCCTAAGCTGCTGCTCCGCCGGGAACGAGCAGAGACCGATCAAGGAGGGTCTGACCACCATACTCAGGTCAAACCAGTTACCCGCAGGCCCTCACAATGACTTCAGTCCGCCTCCGCCCACCACCAGACATGCCGCCCGTGGCCCCAAGCGCCCCACCACGGCGGTTCCCCAAGCTGCCCGTGTCGCGCCATTTCTTAAAGGGTCCGCCTTCTGACTCTCCCAGGAACCAGTGAGTCGGCCTGTAACGCATCGCCAAGGCGAGCTGTCCCTTGGGTCACAGTGACATACACCATTGCCGAGGGTTGGGTCCTGAGACCATTAGAACTAGGAGACCTGTGCGATCCTACCTCAAGTGGGTTAGAATGAGTCTGGACTAGAGCTGTTCAAGGATGGTGTCAAGAATTTGGTTCCACCCAGAGGGTACAGCAGAAGGAAAGGGAATTCTCAGGAGGAAGAAATCTCCAGGCGGATCACGGGAGGCATGCAGCGGGATCCCACAGCCTCCCAGGCATGCTGGGACAGTGTGCCCAGAGAGTCTCCCAAATGTGGTGCCCTTGCTTGATGTGGGGCCGGGTCTGCCTGGGTGCACATTGGGCTGCTCTCCCACGCGATTGGGTGCGTGGTTGCAGGAGAAGAACCCTGCATTTAAGAGGCTGCTGGGGCGGATTAATATACACACTTTCATATCTCTAGCCGTTTCGATTATTGATAGCGTTATTGTTATTAAAATTAATGTCTGCACATTATTATTATTGTTTCTGTGCTAGGTGCCCACTTACGTCTCTCTCTATTTCTCCCTCTCTCTCCCTTCTCGCTCTTTCCATTGCTTCTCTGTTACCTATCTCTCTGGCCATCTAAATAGCGTCTGCGTGTTTGCCCTGGGACACAGAGTGCCTACACCCCGGAGGGTGAACCTCGCCCGTCACGCCCTTTTTTTTTGTGGTCAGCCTCTCCCAGGTCTCTACCCCGTGTGTGGCCAGCTGGCAGTGGATTTCCCAGCGGTTCCCTTTTTTAGTTTAAGTGAAAACATTGCAGTGGCGTGGGCATCACGTCAAACCATAGTTCTATTCCTCCCCTCCCATCCTGGGCAGCCTCTTTTGCCAGGATGAGACGACTCCACAACCAGCCAGGAATGGGGTCCTTGAGGGGGGGCTCACTGTCCACCCTTGAGAGGTGCCCAAAACCTCAAGAAGAGGGTTCTCACTCCTCTCGCCCTGTGCCCTCGGTGAGAATATCTAGCCAGAGCTCCAGCAAGGGAGGAGGAAGGAAGCGATTCAACTGGATGGGGGGAAAGCGTCGGGTTGGCTCCAAGCAGCTGGCCTTCCTGCCCAGCTCACCCTTTGGGCACTTCTCCCCAGTTAGCCGTGGTGCCCATTAACTGCTACATAGTCTACCTGAGCTTGGAGCCTCAAACTCTGTCCTCCCTCTTACTCTGCCTGTTTCTGGGGCCCCTAGGGGCTTCTGTGGTCTGCAGCTCAATGTCTTCCCACTGAGGGCAGTCCATCCAGGAGGGGCTTCCTGGATAGCCGAGTCGTGATTGTTTCCCCTCTGCAGAGCGACTTCCCAGCATGATTGGGCAGGTTGGAGATCCTGAGGCTCTGGGCTTCCTATGGGCAATCCCAGGACAGGAAAGATTTCAGGTCTCAAGTGGCCCCAGTGATAGCTGCGTGGTCAGTCAGAGGGAAGAGCACAGGGGCAACCCGACCGTTCCCACAGCATTTGCCTTCTAGGAAAGGCGATTATGGCATCCCTGCACTTCCTCTCTGATTGTTGAGGAGAGCCGGTTCCCTCTGCTCTGGGCAAGATCCTTCTGTAATGAATCTTCTGGCTGCCACGGATGTCCAGGGAGCCAAGGAACAGGTTTTGGGTGCAGGGGAGGTGGCATCAGGGTGCACCTGGGCCGGTGGCCGGGGTTGGGGTGGGAAGTGGTTTGTGGAAACCCTGGAAGGCCCCCTCACAGGCAGGCATCCCTGCATGTGACGTGGATTAGGGCACAGGCCCAGTCTACGCCGGGTTTTCCAGGTGGGCTTGGCAGCTTTCCCTCAGCTTTGTGTCAGAGGTCTCCATTGAGACTGCAGTGACTGAACATCACTGTCACGTCTCCTCATCCTCGGCTGTGAAGACACCAGCTAACTCTGTTGCTGTTGGGATGTGGGTGCCGCGTGTCGGGTCACACAGCTCCACCTCGGACTCCAGCCTGTCTGTCTTTGCACCTTGGTGGGAAGCAGTGTCGGTTTGCCTGAGCCACCCGCGACTTGGAGGTGAGGCAGGCCACTGCTCCACCAGGAAGGAGGAGGCAGTGACTCTGAGTCAGTTATTTCTGGCGGCTTTTGACTAGGCCGGTATGCGTTCCGTGAACCAGCGAGACCTTTTCCGACCTGCGGTGCCCGTGGCTTACGCCCGATCACCCAGTGAGATCCATCATGGGATCTGTGAAGAAGAGTTCGCACAACCCAGCCCCTCACTTGAAGCTGCCCCTCCACCCGGGCAAACAGAAGACGATCAGGGTCCATTGCCCCGGACTCCCTGCAGGTCCGACCCGCAAGGTCTCCAGGCACCTCTGGCAGTCCAAGCCTCCCCGCCCGCCTCTGGCTGCACCTTCATGGCCCCAAGCACCACCACCGCCTGCATTTGGCCTGACGTGGCATATTTCTAAGGGTCCATGGCCTGACTCTCCCGGTGCCAGCGTTAAAGGCTCTCCAATCGCATCTGCGGGCCCAACGCGCTTGGGTCCCTGCAGTGACCGCCCATGGGCACTCGGGGTGTGTCCCTGAGACTCGTCGAACTAGGAGCCCTGTGCGGTCGTGCCTCAGGGAGTGGGAATGAGACCAGTCCTGCGCCCAGGCGTTAACAGGATGTCGGAGGCGGACCAGCGGACATATAGAATGAAAAAGCCTCAGAGAAAATGTCAAACGGAGGAGCTGTTGAGGCAGCAGGGATCCCAGCTCCAGGCGTCTTGTAGGACTGTGAGCACACATGAGGTCTCCCAAAAGTGGTGCCCTTGTGATGGCCGAGGGCCCGGGTCTGCCTGCGTGCAGGTGGGCTGCTCTCCACCCGGTGGGTGTGGTCGCAGAGCAGAACCGGCAACTTCAGGGGCACCTGAGGTGAGTGTTAACCTACTACCTGTATCTGTGTCATTTCAGGTTTGTCAGTGTGTGGAGTGTGTGCGTGTGTCTCTGTGAGAAATTGTGTTTTGAGGTGTGCCCGGGTGCCCATCTCTCAGTTTCTCACTCTCTCCCTTCTCGCACTTTCCTAAGCTCTCTGTTACTCTCTCTGTCCGTCTGTGCGTGTGTTTGAGACACAGGCACTACTTGGGAGGTGGTTTCTACTCACGTCACCCTTTCTTGTGGTCAGCCTCTCCCCGGGTCTCTGCACGGTGTGTAGCTACTAAGTCACTTTTCCCGCCGGTTCCAGTTTGGGTTGTTCAAAGTAGACAGCGATAGGCATCTGCGTCAAGGTGCCGGGCTGTTCATCCCATCGACAGCCTCTTTACCCCGGATAGAGCGGCCACAGCAGGACGCAGATTCCTCTGGGGAGACTCACTGTCCACACCCACTTGGGGAGTGTGCCCAGAAGAGCAGAGAGGTTCTCACTCCTCTCGCCCTGTGCCCTCATTGACAAATGTAGCAGATCGACACAGGGAGGGGTGGGGGAAACTGCCGTGGGGCGGGGAAGAGTCTGTGGCTCCAAGCGCTGTGCTTTCTGCCCTAGGCACTTCTCCCAGGATAGCCCAGCATATTTGGGTGCTGGGGGGCATTGCCATGGTCTGCCTGGAGTTCTGGCCTCTGCTCTGTCTCCCTCTTACTCTGCCTGCCTGGCTGCAGAAGCCTGGTGGCTGTAGTGCTCATCTCTTTTCCCAGAGGCTTTCACGTTATCAGAAAACTTCCGCAGGTTGGGGTGGTGACCTTTTTTTCCTCTCAAACCTTTTTTCAGCGAGATTAGGTTGGTCAGGGAGTCCTGGAGCTCTGGGCTTCCATAGCCGTCTGGACAGGGAAGCTTTTCGGGTCTCATTTAAGTGATAGCTGCATGGTCAGTCAGGAGGGCAGTGACCATTGTGGAAGGCAGGTTGTGGCATCCCTGCACTTCCCTCTGTTGTGCAGTATGCTTGGTTCCTCCTTCCTGGGCAAACAGCCTGCCCCATAATGGGTCTCCCCACATGCGGATGTCAGAGGCCAGGACCAGGTTTTGCTACAGGAAGTGCGGGGAGGTGGCCTCCAGTGCTACCTAGCGGTGGGCGGGAGTGGGAGTGGTAATTTTTGGAAACCCCTCGGCCCCTCTGGCAAGAATCCTGCGTAAACTGATTCAGTCCTCAGGCCCTGTCCTGGGTTTTCAGGTGCACTTGGCGTTTCCTCAGCTTTTGTGGCGGGGTCTCCGGCTTTGGGTGCGGCTGGACATCACTGTCGTCTAGCCATGGAGCCCTGACTCAGTAGGCCACCCTCTCCATCTGCTGTTGGGTGATGTAGGTTACCACGTTTAGTCACAGTGGCTTTCAGGAGTCCACCTGTCCTGTCTTTACCCGTGTGCCGGAAGCAGTGTTGGGGTGCCTGGGCAGCATGCTTGGAGGTGAAAGGTGCATCTCTCCATGGAAGGAGGAGCAGGTGGGCTCACGGGTCAGTGCATTTTCTGCCAACGACATTCTTTACAGCGTTGGGTATCGTTCCGTGCTGAGACCCTTCCGCCTTCGTCTGCTTGACGCGCCGATCCCCGCGGTCAGGATCCCATCGCAGGATGAAGGGATTCGCACGGCGGCGCAGATAGATCTCCGCCAGGAACCGAGCAGAGACCAATCAGGTCCTGACCGCCCGACCCCTACGGGTCCGGTCCTGCTCGCAGGCTCCTCTGGCAGTCCGCGTCCCCCCATCGCCTCGGGCTGCGCCGCTTATTCGCTGACCTCAAGCGCCCTCCACCGCCGCTAGTTCCGCCAGCCTGCGGCGTTGCCGCCATTCTTAAAGGGGTCTGCAGCCTGACTCTCCAGACCAGCGGCAATTCGGCCTCTCCAGGCGCGTCGCCAAGACCCGGAAACGCGGCGGGTCACAGTGACCACCGCCGTTGCCCGGGGGTGGGTCCCTGAGACTCGTCGAACTAGGAGCCTGTGCAGTGTACCTGAGTGGGGCTGGGAATGATCTAGCCAGGCGTTAACGGGATGGTATTAAAGTTTGGATTGAGTGAGCAGAAGAAAGCCTATGGGAGAAGAAAACCTCAAACGGATCGCCGGGGATTTAGAGCGGGATCCCAGCCTTAGGCGTGCGTGGACGGTGTGCCCATGAGTCTCCCCAAAAGTGGTGCCTTTGTGATGTGGGGCGGGTCTGACTCTGCCCGTTCTACTCTCTCGCCGGTGGAATTCTAATTGGGGAAGCAGAATACAGCAGCTTAGGGCTGCAAGTCAGGTATTAACCTACTATCTGCTTGTCTCTGTGTGGGTTTCGGGTGTGTGCCTGTGTGTGTGTCTGTTTGTGTGTGTGTTTGTGCGCGGGTGCCCCATTGTAATGTCTCTCTCTGATTTCTCTCTCTCTCCTTCTGCATCTTTCCGTCACTCTCTGTTACTATCTCTGTCCGTCTGTGCATGTGCATTCTTGCTGGGACCCGTGCCTGAGCGGAGGGTGGTTTCTCACTTACATGCTTGCTTTCACCTTGGTCAGGTCTCCCCGGGTCTGCCACCGTTGCTGTGACCCTACTGGCAGTGAACATCTGCAGGTTTTCAGTTTGGGTTGGTGAGAAGGCGTGGGCAGCATGGGCATCTGGAGTCCAGGAGGCAGGCTGTTCATCCCCTCCCCATCCCACAAACAGCCACCCAGGATGAGGCGACCACAGCCCAGCCAAGGACAAAAGGGACTCAAGAGGGCTCACTGTCCACCCGCAGGGAGGTGCCCAGGAGAATTTCAAGAAGAGAAGGTTCTCACTCACTCTAGCCTATTGCCCTCATTGATAAATCTGTCAGGCTCGACACGGGGAGGGAGAGGGCTTGACTGACGGGGATGGGGAGGTGTCTTTGTGGCTCAGGCACTTTGGCCTTCCCCTGCCCAAGCTCACCCTCCCTAGGCACTTCTCCCATGGCCGTGGGCGGGTGCTGGGCTGACATTGCGGAGAATTCTGCTGGGCTCTGGCCTCTGTACTGTGCCTCACTCTTGCTCTGCCTGCCCTGTTTCTGCAGAAGCCTAGGGGCTTCTTGGGTCTGGCTCAATGACTTCCACCCAGAGACTTTGCAGTCCATCGGGAGGAAACTTCCTGGAGGTGGGGTCCTTGATTGTTCCCTCTCAAACCTTTTTCCAGCATGATTGGGCAGGTGCGGAGATCCTGGAGCCTCCTGGGCTTCCATAGCCCGTCTGGGACTGGACGCTTTCGGTTATGGTATTTAAGAGTGATGGCTGAGTGTTCCGTCCAGGAAAGCAAGGGCAACCGGGCCGTTCCTGACATTTGCCTTCGGTGGGTGTGGCATCCCACCTGCACTTCCTCTCGGTTGTTGAGGGCCAGCCGGGCCTACTCGGGCCATGCTTCTAGCAATGAATATTCTGGCTGCCTTACTGGTGTGTCCAGGAGCAAAGGGACAAATTTTTTGCTGGGTGGCCAGGGGAGATGGCGTCCCAGGGATACATAGCCCGGTGCAGCTTGGGTGTGGGGAGCATAGTTTGTAAAACCTTTCCCCTCTGGCAGGCATCCCTGCACCTGTTGCTGAATTCCAGGCACAGGCCCCTGTCTCTGGGTTTCAGGTGGCTTGGCTTTTCCTCAGCTTTGTGGGGACTCACGTGGCCCCAGGGGCTGCGGCTGGATAACATGGCCATGGCCCCTGCGGCCTCGGAGAAACTCACGCTCACTCCATCTGTCTTGGGGTCTTAGATTTTCCGCGTGTGTGGTGCACTGGCTCCACCTGGGACTCCGCCTGTCTGTCTTTGCAGTGTGGCGGGGAAGCGGTGTCAGACCCAGCACCCAGAGGGTGAGCAGGGGCACTGCTCCCTTTAGAATACAGGGGGGAGAGCAGTGGGCTCCGCAGGTCAGTGCATTTTTCCTGGCAGCCACGCCTGCGTCCCTGAGATGCGTTCTTGCCCAGCAGACACTTCCCACCACGGCACCGTAACCCCCTGCCCGATCACCTGGGAGGTCCATCAGCCGGTCGGAGGAGTGCTTTGTGGCGGCTTTAAGCTGATCCTCCACAGGGGCAGCGAAGCAGGGAGGTCTGACCACCCCGGTCAGGTAGGACCCTAGGTCTCAAGGCCCCTCTGGCAGTCTGCCCTCACGCCGCCTAAACGCTGCCTGCAGCGACCGTTCTGCGCGCACCCCGTTCCCAGCCTGCCAGCGGCAGCGCCCCGTTTTGGGTCCATAGCCCTGACTCTCCAGACCAGTGGCGGGTCGGCCTATCCAGTGTGCGTCGCGTGGGGCCCGAGCTGCCGCCAGGTCTAATGACCGCCATGCGTTGCCCGGGGTGGGTCCTGAGACCTGCGATCAAACTAGGGCCACAATGCGTCGTGCCTCGAGTCCAGACTGAGAACCATTTCATGAGGTTAACAGGGGTGGTGGAGCCTGGATTACTTGAGGTGAAACAGAAGGAAGAAACCTTACTCAGGAGGAAGAAACCTCAGGCAGTTCCTTGGGGTAGCGGGATCCCCAGATTCAGGCGTTAATGGGCGGTGTGCCCGGTGGTCTCCCCATAAGTGGTGCCCTTGTGATGTCAGGACGGGTCTGCCTGTGTGCCCGTGGGCTGCTCTCCACACCAGTGGGTCACAGTCACGGAGAGCAGAACCCAGCAGCTTCAGGGGCTGCCTGGGTGTGGGTGTTAACCTGCTGCCTGTATCTCTGTGTGCATTTCGGGTGTGGGCCTGTTTGCGTATGTGTGCGTGTTTCTGTGTCTGTGTGTGTTTGTGTGCTTGGGTGTGCTCTTACGTCTCTCTCTGATTTCTCAGTCTCTCCCTTCTCGCTCTTTCGATCGCTGTTACTATCTCTGTCCGTCTGTGCATGCATGTTTGCTGGGACACAGGTGCCCTTTGACTGAGTGGTTTCTCACCACATTCATGCCTCTTGGCCGTTGGAAGCTCTCCCCGGGTCTCTACCTAGGTCTTGTAAGCCCTATTGGCAGTCATTTGTCTCGGTTTGGTTTGGGTTGGTGAGGCAGTGGGCAGCGTGGGCATCTCGTCCAGAGAGCCTTGGGGCTATTCATCCCTCCCATCCTCAGCAGCTCTTGGGATGAGCGACCCACACACCCACAGGCGGGTTATGAGGACTCAGAGGAGACTCACTGCTTCTGGGATCAGATTTGCCCAGAGAACTTCAAGGGAAAGGTTCTCATATACAGCCTGTTGCCCCTCAGTGTCAATCATGAGCTTCGACACATGGGAGGGAGAGGAAGCCAGTGGCCCAGGATGAGAGGAAATCGTCTTTGTGGCTCAAACGCTGGCGCTGCAGCTCACCCCTTGGGCGCTGCTCCCCGGATGGCCCTGGTGGTGCTGGCAACGTGCGGTACCACTTTTAAGGGCTCTGGCCTCTGCTCTGTCCCCTCCTCTTGCTCTACCTGCCTGTTTCTGAAAGCCCTAGGGGCTTCTTAGTCACAACTCATAAACTACAGGCAGCCAGTCACATCCAGGAGAAACTCCTGGAGGTCGGGTCAGTGGTTATTTCCCCTCTGCTGCCGCCAGCATGATTGGGCGGGTGCAGATCCTGGAGCTCTGGGCTTCCATAACCCGTCTAGGGACAAGGAGACGGTTTCAGGTCTCCGTGGCCCAAGTTATGGCTGGTGGTGGGTCCAGGAAGAGCCTTGAGGCAACCCAACCGTTCCTGACATTTGCCTTCCCTAGGAAAAGCAGTGGCATCCTACACTTCCCTCTCTGGTTATTTGAGGCCATGGTCCCTCTGCTTCCTGGGCAAAGAGAGCCTTCCTTTGATATTTCTGGCTGCCACGGATGTCACGGAGCCAAAGGGACACGGTTTTGCTGGGTGCGGTGGTGGTGGCATCAGGGGTATCTAACCAGTGGCGAGGTGGGGTGCAGGCCTGGGTATCATAGAAACCCTCAGGCCCCTTCTGGCGTGATCCCCTGCATGTGGCTTGGAGTCGGGCTCAGGCTGCTGGTTTCCAGGTGGCAGCTTTTCCTGGCTTTCTGGCGGAGGTCTCCCCCCCCCCTGTGCCCAGGCTTTGTGGGAACCTTACTATCCGTCTCGCCATGTCGCCCCCCTGGAGGCCTCCCGAGACACTGCCGCTCCTCCATCTGCTGTTGGGGGATGTGGGTGCCACGTAATGGTCACACACTGGCTCCACCTGGGACTCCCGCCTGTCTGGCATTTTGCGTGTGGCGGGGAGGCAATGTCAGTGCGGGAGCCCTTGGAGGTGAAGGCTGGCCTCTCCCACAGGGAAGGAGGGAGGCAGGTGGGCTCATGGAATGGATGCATTTTCACTGAAGGCACCTTGCGGCCTTGGAATCTCCATTACCCCAGCAGAATACTTGCCCCAGCACATGCTTATACCAATCTGGTCGATCCATCGCCAGTTCGAAGAGGAGTCCGCGTAGCCGGCACCTGGCTGCTTCTCACGGGGAACCCGAAGCGAAGACTGATCAAGAGGTCAACCACGGACTCCTATGGATCCGACCCTGGTTTTCCCAAAGGTCCCTCTGGCAGCCCGCCTCCCCCCGCCGATTCGGGCAGCGCCGCCTTAGCGACTGGCCGCCCCGCGCCCCATTCCCCAAGCCTGCCGGCGTAAGCGCCATTTCTAAAGGGTCCCGGCCTGACTCTCGAAGACCGGCAGTGCGACTCTCCAATCTTGCCATGCGACGCGGCGGTTATGCGTACGCGCTACCCGGGTGTGGGTCCCTAAGACTCAATCAGACATCTGTCTTGTCGATGCCTCAAGTGAGGCAAGGCCAAGTACCTTGGAATTTAACAGGATGAGTGTCCGGAGGTCCAGATTCCTTGAGGGTTGAGCAGAAGGAAGAAGCCTCAGGAGGAAGAAACCTCAGACGGATTGCCGTTGAGGCAGCGCGGGATACCAGGCTCAGGGCGTGCTTGTGGGGCGGTGAGACCATGAGTCTCCCAAGGAGTGGGTGCCAACAGCCAGTGTCAAGGACGGGTCTGCCCTCTCTTTGATGCCAGTGGGCTGCTCTCCCCACCCGGGTGGATTGTGAGGAGAGCAGACTCTGGCAGCTAAGGGGAGCTGCCTGGGGTGGGTGTTAACCTGCTGCCGCAATATCTCTGTGTGCATTTTGCAGTTGATGATGGTGGCGCTACTGTGTCGTGATGCTCTGATGATGTGTACTTGGGTTGCCCACTTAAGTCTCTCTCTGATTTCTCACTCTCCCTTCTAGCCCTTTCAAGTCACTCTCTGTTACTATCTCTTTCTGTCTGTGGGTGCGTGTTTGCTGGGACACAGGTGCCCTAGCCCGGAGGTGAACTGCGTAGCGCTTTCTTTGTGGTCAGTCTCTCCCGGATCTCTGCACTGGGTCCTTGTCCGCTGTAGTGATTTTCCCAAGCGGTTCCAGTTTGGACTGGGTGGCAGTGGAGCAGCATTGGGCATCATGGAGCTGTGGGGCTGTTTATCCTACATGCACGGGCAGCCTTCTTGCCAGGATGAGATGACCACACCCAGCCAGGACAGAGTGCCTCAGGGGCTCACTGTCCACCCGCGGGAAGCGTGCCCAGCGAACTTCAAGAAGGGAGTTCTCATCTCTCGCCCTGTGCCCTCATTAACCATTAGCCAGAGCTCCAACACAGGGAGGGAGGGAAGGAAGCTGGCGACTGGATGGGGAGGCGTCTGAGGTGAAACAAACGCTGGCCTTCCCCTGCCCAGCTCACCCACACGGGACTTCTCCCCGGTTGCCCGTGGGGTGGTTGCTGGGCGGCATTGCCATCAATCCTGCAGGGCTCTGGCCTCCTGTCCTCCCTCTTGCTCCACCTACCCTGTTTCACAGAAACCCTAGGTGCTTCTTAGTCCAAGCTCAATGTCTTCCACCAGAGACTTTGCAGTCCATCAGTGAAACTACAGGTTCGGGGTCGTGATTGTTTCCCTGCTCACTTCAAGCCTTTTCGGCATGATTGGGCGGGTGGGTTGCAGACTCTGGGGAGTTCCATAGCCGTCTGGGGCAGAAGGGCAAGATTCCGGGTCTCCGTGAGCAGTGTTATTTTCTGTGTCATTGGTCCAGAGCAACCCGACAATTCCTATTTTGTCTTCTAGGGAAAGCGTGGGTGTACCTCCGCACTTCCTCTCAGTTATTTTGGGGGTCAGACGGTTCCTCAGTAACTCTACAAACAGCGATCCAACCGAGTCTCTGACTGCCACGGATGTCCGGGAGACCAAGGGACCTGGTTTGCTGCAGGTCTTGGTTGGCGTCAGGGTATCTGCCGGTGGCGAGGTGGGGGGTGAAGCGTGGATTTTAGAGCCCTGCGGCCCGCTCTGGCAGGCTTTACCTCATGTAGCTTAGAGTCGGGCTCAGGCCCTGTCTCACTTGAGTTTTCAGGTTGCTTGCGGCGCCTCGGCTTTCTGGTGGAGGTCTCCCATGAGCCGCCAGTTGCACAGCTGAAAGGACAGCACTGTCCAGATCTCACTCCCATACGCCCCCTCGCATTTTCCCGAGGGCTGCATGCTCCATCTGCTGCTGGGGGGATGTGGGTGCCACGTGTGGTCGCAGCTCCTGGACTCCAGCCTGTCTGTCTTTGCACGTGTGGGCGGGGGAAGCAGTGTCGGGGTGCGGGCCGCTTTGGCCTTAGTGGGAGGTGAGGCCCAGCCACTCTCCACCAGGAGGAGGGAGGCGAGAGGAGTGGGTTCCGCCCAGTCCCAGTGCATTTTCACGAAGGCACCTTGCGGCCCCTTGGAGATCTTTCCGTGCCCCAGCGGGACCCTTCCATGCACCGCGGCTGCATGTATGCCCGATCACCAGTGCGATCCATTCGGCGGATCGAAGGAGTCCGCTTTTAGCCAGCGGCGCGAGCTGCTTCTCCGGGGAACCCGAAGCAGAGGCTGATCGGGGCTGATCTGAGCGCCGGAATCTCTGGTCCGGCCTGGTTTCCAAAAGTTCCCTCGGTCACCTCCCCACCGCCCTCCAGACCATTACAGCCAGCATTAAGCGTCCTGTGTTCCCCCAACCTGCTGCACGTCGCCGCCAGCCTCTTAGGTCCATAGCCCACAGCTGTCCCGAACCAGCGGTGAGTGAAGCCTCTCCAATCTTTGTCTGTGAGGCCGAGCTACTGCTTGGGTCACTGTGACTGCATGGTGCCCGGGGTGGGTCCCTGAACCTGACCGAGACCTAGGAGCCCTGTGCGATCGTGCCTCAGAGTCGGGACAGAGACAATTCCTTGCCAGGGTGTTAACGATAGACATGTGGAGTCGGATTACGCGATGTGTCGAGCAGAAGGAAGAAGCCTCAGGAGAAAAGAAACCTCAGGACAGGAGTGCAGTGGTGGCAACCGCGAGGATCCCAGGCCTCAAGCGTCTCTGCGCCCGGACAGTGAGCCTGTGGGAGTCTCCCCAAAAGTGGTGCCTTGATGGCCGAGGGCGGGTCTCCCCTGCGTCTTGTGGGCTCTCCACGGTGTTGTAGTCAGAGAGAGCAGAACCCTGCAGCTTCAGGGTCTGCCTGGGGGTGGTTGTTAACCTGCTGACTGCATCTCTGTTTGCATTCCGGGTGTGTGCGTGTGTGTGGCATTATGCGCGTGTGTCTGTTTGTGTGTGTGTTTGTGCTTGGGTTGCCCACTTAGGTCTCTCTCTGATTTCTCATTCTCTCCCTTCTCCTTTCCTTTCCACGCCGCTCTCTGTTACTATCTCCTCTGTCCAGTCTGTGCGTGCCTGTTGCTGCGGTTTGGGTCTTTACTCCGGAGGAGTGGTTTTCTCGCCGCGTGGCCTTTCTTGTGGTCCAGTCTCTCCCCGGATCACCGGCCTGGGTCATGTCCAGCTGGCGAGTCGTTCCAGGTTTAGTTTAGGTTGGAGGTGGGCAGTAGCGGGCATCTCGCGTGGGCCGCAGGGGCTATTTCATCCCCTCCCATCTGAGGCGGCCTCTGCCAGCCGGGATGAGGTGTTGACCCACACCAGCCAAGGACAGAAGTCTCAGGGGCTCACTGTCCACCCACTTGGGGTGCCCAGAGAGCCCAGAAGGGTTCTCACTCCTCTGGCTCTGTGCCCTCACTGAAAATTCTATGAGGCCTGAGCACGGGAGGAGGGAGGCGGAAGCCTTGGCCGGGATGGGAAAAGCATGTGGCTCAAGCGCTGGCTGCTTCCTGCCCAGCTCACCCTTTGTGCACTACTCCCGGATGGCCGCAGTGAGTGGTGCTGGCCCGACGTGCCGCTTCAGCCTGCCTGGAGCTCTAGCCTCTGCTGTTTTCCTCCCTTCTTGCTATACCTGCCCTGATTCACAGAAGCCTAGGGGCTTCTTAATCACAACACAATGACTTCCACCAGGAAGCCTTCCCAGTCATCCGGGAGAAACTTCCTGGAGATCCCAGTAAAGTGATGGATTTCCCTCTCCAAATCTTTTTTCACCATGATTGGGCGGGTCTTGAGGAGATCCTGGAGCTCTCGACTGCCTTTAAGTCTGGGACAGGGAAGCTTTCCAGTTCTCCATTAGCCCCAGTATTAGCTCGCATTCGTGGGTAAGGAAGCTAGAGCAGCAAACCGTTCCTGCCATTTGCCGTCCTGGGTGGGGTGTCACCTCCACCTGCATCCTCCTGATTGTTGACGGCCAGGTTCACTCTGCCCCATGGCAAAGAGCCTTCTAGCAATGAATCTTCTGGCTGCCACCCCAGTTTCAGAGCCAAAAGGGACTAGGTTTCCTAGGTGCGGCAAAAGGTGGCGTCAAGAATTTACCAGCACGGTGTGGTGGAGTGGAGGTGGAGTAGTTTGTGGAAACCCCTCGGCCCCTCTGGAAGGCATCCCTGCATGTGGCTTGGATTGGCTCAGAGCCTCTCGTTTCAAGATTGCCTTGGCTTTTCCTCAGCTTTGTGTCAGAGGGTCTCCCTTGGCCCCCGGGCGCATGGCTGGACATCACTGTCCGTCTAGCCATCACCTCTCTGACCTGAACTGCTGACTCCATCTGCTGTTGGGGGCGTGGGTGCCATGTGTAGTCTGCGCTCCCACCTCGGACTCCCGCCTGTCTGTCTTTACGTGTGGTGGGGAAGCAGTGTGTTTGGGATCCCGCACCTTGCTGGAGGGCGGGCAGGCCACTACTCCTGGGAAGGAGGAGGCGAGAAAGTGGGCAGTCAGTGCATTTTCCTGACTGGCCATGCCCGACTGGGATTGTTCCATTACTAAGCAGATTTACCTTCCTGCCACCACGACACAGTAACCCATGCGGATCACCCGATTGGGATCATCATCCCGGTGATTCGAAGAGGAGACCCCGGCCGTGACCTGCTTCTCCTCCACGGGAACTGACAGAAGACAGTCAAGGAGGGTCAAAGCGGGACTCCTGGGTCTGACCCTGGGTCTCCCTTGAGGCACCCTCGGCAATCTGCGTCCCCACTTCCAGGCTCACCATAGGCTAAACACCCGCCCGCATGGTCCCCAGCCAGCGGCGTCACCGCTGTTGATTTCTTAAGGTCTGCACCTGACTCTCAGGTAGTGCGTCAGCCTCCAGTGCGCATGCATAAAGAGCCGGCCATACCCGGTCCCAAGTAACCTGCCGATTTGCAGGGGTGGCACCCCTGAGGGCTATTCGAACTAGGAGAGCCTGTGTGATAGATTACTTGCCTCAGGAGTGCGGGCTAGAGACCAGTCCTGGCCGTCCAACAGGAGTGATCTCCAGAGCCCAGATTCTGAGAGGAGTCCAACAGAAGGAAAAAGGAAACCTCAGAGGAAAAAACTTAGGCGGATGGCCGGGAGGCGGATCAAAACTCAAGCGTGTCGCAGGCGGTGTGCTGGTCTCCCAGTGTTTGTTCTTGGTCGGGGCCCGAGGGTGAATGAAAGCCCGGTGGGCTTATACCTCACACCAGTGGGTAGTAGTGTGGAGAGCAGGGCAGCAGCTTCCAGGGGCTACCCTGGCGTGGGTGTTAACCTGCTGCCTGTATCTCTCTAATAATGCACGTTCCGGGTGTGTGTGCGTGTGTGTGCAGTGTCTGTGTGTGTGTGTTTGTGTGCCCAGGTGCCCGCCACGTCTCTCTCTGATTTCTCACTCTCTCACTTCTCGCTCTTTCCGTCGCTCTCTGTTACTATCTCTGTCAGGTCTGTGCATCGTGTGCAGAGACAGGTCTCCCTTCTTGGGAGGCGGTGTCTCACACGTCGCCATTTCTTGTGGTCAGCCTCTCCCCAGGTTTCTGTCCGGGTCCCGTGGCCCGCTGGCAGTCGTTTCCCCGGCGGTTCCAGTTTGGGTTGCAGGCGTGGGCATTGGGGAATCTGCCTAGGAGCCACAGTTCTGTTCATCCCCTCCCCATCCTGAGCAGCCTCTTTTGCCGGATAGAAGACGACATACCCTTATGCAGACCAGGCCTGGAAGAACTCCACTGTCCTTGGGTACTGACTTTTAAGGTTCCTCTCCTGCCCTGTGCCCTCTGTGACAAATCTAGCAGAGGCTTCATTTGGAGAGAAAGAGCCAGCAGCTGGATGGGGCATCTGGTGCTCATAGCCTTCTGCCCCAGCTCACCCTTTGGGCACTTCTCCCCGGATGGCCTTGGTGGTGCTGGCAGGATTGCCTCCAATCCTGCCTGCGCTCTGTCCTGCTCTGTCCTCCCTCTTGCTCTGCCTGCCCTGTTTCTACTTAGAAGACTTGGGGCTTCTTGGTGTCTTCCCATGAGGCACCCCAGTCACATCGGGGAGAAACATCCTGGGGTGGTTTAGTGATTGTTTCCCTCTCAAAACCTTTTCAGCATGATTGGGCAGGTGGGGAGATCCTGGAGCTCTGGGCTTCCATAGCCATCTGGGACAGGGAAGCTTTCCGGGTCTCCGTGGCCCAAGTGATGGCTGTGTGGTCGGTCCACGAAGATTGCGAGGCAACCCGACCGTTCCTGACATTTGCCTTCTAGGAAAGGTGGTGTAGAATCCCACCTGCACTTCCTCTCTGATTGTTGAGGGCCAGCCGGTTCCTCTGCTCCTGGGCAAATAGCCGTCTAGCAATGAATCTTCTGGCTGCCACGGATGTCCAGGGAGCCAAGGGGACCCCGGAGGTTTTACAGCAGGGCTGGGGAGAGTGCGTCGCCAGAACACAGCAGGTTCTTGGGGTGGGTGTGGGCGTGGATTTTTTGGAAACCCCTCGACCCCTCTGGCGGGGCATCATGAACCAGGCTGGATGGTGCGACCAGCCCTGTCGCGGGTTTCAGGTGCGCTGGCTTTTCCCTCAGCTTTGTGGCAGAGGTCCGTCAGCCCCAGGTATACGGCTTGACAACGCTGTGTCCGTTCGCCATACATCCCCTCGCGACCTCAAAGACACCATCCTCCACATCATTGCGGGGCGTGGGTGCCACGATGTCGGAGCCGCTTTTGCTCCCACCTCAGACTCCCGCCTGTCTGCGCGTGTGGCAGGAAGCAGTGTCAAGGTGCCGTGGGCCGCGCCTTGGAAGTGAAGGCTGGCCACTGCTCAACCAAGAAAAGAAGAGGAAGGAGGAGGCAGTGGAGGAGGCTCACGAGATCAATTCATTTCCACCGGCAACTGCTGGCCCTGGGGATATTTCCGTTGCCCCAACGGTCACTTCCACACAGCACTCTAACCCCATGCCGGTCACCCGGTGGGATCATCACGGATCGAAGAGTCATTTATTGGCGGTACCCGAAGCTGCTTCTCCACCGGGAACTGAAGCAGAAGACCCATCAAGTCGTCCCGGACTCGATGTCCGACAAAAGCATGGGTCTCGCAGACCCTCTGGCGATCCTCCCGCTTCGGTTTCGCCGCCATCGCTACTGGCGGCGCCCGCCGCCCTGACTACAGACTGCGTGGCCGCCATTTCTTAAGGGTCCTGCAGCCCTGACTCTCCGGCAGCCTGCGGCGGTCGGCCTCCAGTCTTGCGCTTCAGGGGCGACGCGCATGTGTCACAGTGACCGTCACCGTTGCCCAGGGGTGGGACCCTCAGACTCCTCGAACTAGGACCCCTGTGCGATCGTGCCTCGGATTCGGGACTGTGACCAGTCCTGGCCAGGGCGTTTACAGGATGGTGTCCGGAGGACCGGATTCGCGGAGGGTCCAGCAGAAGGAAGAAGCCTCAGGAGGAAGGAACCTCAGACAGCGGATGGCACAGGGGGTGCAGCCTCAAATGCGTGGGGGGCACCGGGCACAGGTGCTCCCCTCACCTCAGGCGATGGGTGGCGGGCGGGGGCCTCCCTCACTTCCCAGATGGGGCAGCCGAGGGGCAGGCGCTCCTCACTTCTTCCCGGACGGGGATGCCGGGCAGAGGCGCTCTCCATTTCTTCCCGGACGGGGTGGCTGGGCAGAGGCGCTCCTGTTTCCCTCCCAGAGAGGCTGATCATAGAGCTCCTGCCTCCCCAGGCGATGGGTGCCGGGCAGAGATGCTCCTCACTTCCCAGACGATGGGTGGTCAGACAGAGGTGCTCCTGACTTCATAAGCGGTGGTGGGCCGGGCGGCTCCTCATTTCCCAGATGGTGGGTGGCGGGCTGGGGCGTCCTCATTTCCCAACCCGAGGCTGACCGGGCAGAGGCTCTCCTCACTTCCCAGATGGGGTGGCTGGGCAGAGGCCCTCCTCACCTCCCAGACGATTGGTGGCTGGGCGGAGGGGCTCCCTCACTTGAGCAGTGGGTGGAGGCAGTCATAGAGCTCCTCACCTACCAGACAGGGCGGCCAGACAGAGGCCCTCCTCTCTTCTTCCGGACGGGGCAGCCTGGGCGCTCCTCACTTCTTCCCAGGCAGGCACCGGGCAGAGAGCTCTCCTCACCTCCCAGATGATGGGTGGCCGGGCAGAAGCTCCTCACTTCTGAACGGGATGGCTGGGCAGGAAGTGATCCTCGCTTCCCAGGCCAGGCGGCCGGGGCAGAGGTGCTCCTCACTTCCCAGATGATGGGTGGCGGGCAGATGCCCTCTCCTCATTTCCCAGGCAGGTGGGTGGCCGGGCAGAGGCTCCTCATTTCCCAGTCGAAGGTTGG
>JAKGGE010000431.1:0-14013 GCA_023748175.1 Hoolock leuconedys
ACAGGTGCTCCTCACCTCCCAGGCGATGGTGGCGGGCAGCTCCTCACTTCCCAGATGGGGCAGCCCGGGCAGAGGCTCCTCACTTCTTCCCAGGCGGGGTGGCGGGCAGGCTCCTCCATTCTTGCTTCCCAGATGGGGTGGCTGGGCAGAGGCTCCTCATTTCCTCCCAGAGGCTGACCAGTCATGGCTCCTCACCTCCCAGACGATGGGTGGCCGGGCAGAGGTGCTCCTCACTTCCCAGGCGATGGGTGGCGGGCAGAGGCTCCTCACTTCCCAGATGGGGTGGCTGGGCAGAGGCCCTCCTCACCTCCCAGACGATTGGTGGCTGGGCAGAGGGGCTCCTCACTTCGCAGACGATGGGTGGGCAGTCATAGGCGCTCCTCACCTACCAGACGGGGCGGCCAGACAGAGGCCCTCCTCTCTTCTTCCCGGACGGGCAGCCTGGAAGAGGCGCTCCTCACTTCTTCCCAGACGGGGCACCCGGGCAGAGGCTCTCCTCACCTCCCAGATGATGGGTGGCCGGGCAGAGGCGCTCCTCATTTCCCAAATGGGGCGTCCGTGTAGAGGCGCTCCTCACTTCCCAGACGGTGGGTGATCGGAAAGAGGTGCTCCTCACTTCCCAGATGGGGTGGCTGGGCAGAGGCGCTCCTCACTTCCCAAACGGGGCAGCGGGAGCAGAGAAGCTCGCTTCCCAGGCGATGGTTGGCTGGGCAGAGGCGCTCCTCACCTCCCAGGCGATGGGTGGCCGGGCAGAGGCTCTCACTTCCCAGATGGGGCGGCCGGTCAGAGGTTCTCCTCACTTCTTCCCAGACGGGGTGGCTGGGCAGAGGCGCTCCTCCATTCTTCCCAGATGGGGTGGCGGGGCAGAGCGCTCCTCATTTCCTCCCAGAGGGGGCGGCCAGTCAGAGGCACTCCTCACCTCCCAGACGATGGCTGGCCGGACAGAGTCCCTCCTCACTTAACAGACGGGGCAGCAATTCAGAGGCGCTCCTCACTTCTCCAGGCGATGGGTGTTGATTGCCGGGCAGAAGAGCTCCTCACTTCCCAGGCGATGGGTGTTGGCGGACATGGCTCCTCACCTACCAGGCGAGGCTGACCCTGCAGGCTCCTCACTTCCTCCCAGACGGGGTGGCGGGCAGAGGCTCTCACTTCCCAAACAGGGGTGGCGGGCAGGCTCTCCATTCTTCCCAGATGGGGTGGCTGGGCAGGCTCCTCATTTCCTCCCAGAGGCTGACCAGTCATGGCTCCTCACCTCCCAGCGATGGGTGCCGGGCAGAGGTGCTCCTCACTTCCCAGACGATGGGTGGCCGGGCAGAGGTGCTCCTCACTTCCCAGGCGGTGGGTGGCGGGCAGAGGCTCTCCTCATTTCCCAGATGGTGGGTGGCCGGGCAGAGGCGCTCCTCATTTCTTCCCAGGCAGACACCCAGGGCAGAGCTCTCCCTCACCTCCCAGATGATGGGTGGCCAGACAGAGGTTCTCCTCACTTCACAGACAGGATGGCTGGGCAGGCGCTCCTCACTTCCCAAGCCCAGGCGGCGGGCAGAGGCGCTCCTCACTTCCCAGAGGTTGGGTGGCCGGGCAGATGCCCTCCTCATTTCCCAGACGATGGGTGGCCGGGCAGAGGCGCTCCTCATTTCCCAGTCGAGGTTGGCCCGGGCAGGCTCATTTTTTTGAACTGATAGGTGGCCTGGCAGAAGCGCTCCTCACTTCCCAAATGGGGCGTCCGTGTAGAGGCGCTCCTCCCTTCCCAGACGGTGGGTGATCGGAAAGAGGTGCTCCTCACTTCCCAGATGGGGTGGCTGGGCAGGCTCCTCACTTCCCAAGCCAGGCAACCCGGACAGGGGCACCTCACTTCCCAGGCGATGGTTGGCTGGGCAGGCTCCTCACATCCCAGACAGGGCAGCGGCCGGGCAGAGGCTCTCCTCACTTCCCAGGCGATGGGTGGCAGACCCCGGAGTGGCTCCTCATTTCCCAGGGGTGGCTGGGCAGGCTCTCCATTCTTCCCAGATGGGGTGGCTGGGCAGGCGCTCCTCATTTCCTCCCCAGGGGAGGCAGCGGCCAGTCAGAGGCACTCCTCACCTCCCAGACGATGGCTGGCCGGACAGAGTCCCTCCTCACTTAACAGACGGGGCAGCAATTCAGGAGGCATCCTCACTTCCCAGGCGATGGGTGGCGGGCAGAGGCGCTCCTCACTTCCCAGGCGATGGGTGGCGGGCAGAGGCGCTCCTCACCTCCCAGGCAGGGTGGCGGGCAGAGCTCTTCACTTCACAGACTGTGGGTGGTGGAACGTGTGCCTACGCCCAGATGGAAGTGACTTTGCAGAGCTCTTGACTTCCCAGGCGGGGCTGCGGGGCAGGCTCCTCACCTCCCAGGTGATGGGTGGCCGGGGCAGGCTCCTCATTTCCCAGGCGATGGGTGGCGGGCAAGCTCCTCACCTACCAGGCGAGGCGGCGGGCAGGCTCCTCACCTCCCAGGCGATGGTTGGCTGGGCAGGCGCTCCTCACTTCTTCCCAGACGGGGTGGCCGGGCAGAGGCCCTCCTCACTTCCTCCCTGACGTGGCAGCTGGGCAGAGGTTCTCCTACCTCCCAGATGACGGGAGGCCGGGCAGAGGCGCTCCTAACTTCCCAGACGAGGCGGCGGGCAGAGGCTCCTCATTTCCCAGATGATGGTTGGCCGGACAGAGGCGCTCCTCATTTCCCAAACAGGGTGGCGGGCAGAGGCGCTCCTCACTTCCCAGGCAGGTGTGTGGTCGGAAAGAGGCTCCTCACTTTCCAGATGGGGCGGCTGGGCAGAGGCGCAGCTCACTTCCCAGATGGTGGGTGGTCGGGCAGATGCGCTCCTCACTTCCCAGACAGGGCGGCTTTGCAGAGGCGCTGCTGACTTCCCAGGCAGGGGCTGCAGACACCGCTCCTCACCTCCCAGACGATGGGTGGCCGGGCAGAGGCGCTCCTCCCCTCCCAGATGATGAGACCATGGGTGGCCAGGCAGAGGCGCTCCTCACTTCTTCCCAGACAGGGCGGCCGGCCCGAAGAGCTCCTCACTTCCTCCCAGATGGGGCACCCGGGCAGAGGCGCTCCTCACCTCCCAGGCGATGGGTGGCCGGCAGGCGCTCCTCACCTCCCAGGCGATGGGTGGCCGGGCAGAGGCTCCTCACTTCTTCCGGACGGGGTGGCGGGCAGGCGCTCCTCACTTCTTCCCGGACGGGGTGGCGGGCAGGCTCCTCACTTCTTCCCCTAGCGGAAGCAAGGCAAGCGTTCCCTCACTTCTTCCTGGGCGGTTTACCCGGGCAGGCGGCTCCTCACTTCCTCCCAGATGTTGTGGCGGGCAGGCTCCTAACTGCCTCCCAGATGGGGTGGCCAGGCAGAGGCGCTCCTCACCTCTTCTCAGACGGGGTGGCCAGGCAGAGTCCCTCCTCACTTCCTCCCAGATGTTGTGGCCGGGCAGAGGCGCACCTCACATCCTCCCTGATGGGGCAGCTGGACAGAGGCGCTCCTCACCTCCCAGATGATGGTTGGCCATGCAGAGGCGCTCCTCACTTCCCAGACAGGATGGCCGGGCAGAGGCGCTCCTCACCTCCCAGACGATGGGTGGCCGGGCAGAGGCGCTCCTCACTTCTTCCCAGACAGGGTGGCCGGCGCAGGCTCCTCACTTCTTCCCAGGCAGGTGGCGGGCAGGCTCCTCACTTCTTCCCAGGCGATGGTGGCGATGGGTGTTGGGGCAGAGGCGCTCCTCACCTTCCAGGCGATGGGTGGCCGGGCAGAGGTGGATCCTCACTTCTCAGATGATTGGTGGCCGGGCAGAGGCCTCCTCACCTCCCAGACGATGGGTGGCGGGCAGAGGCGCTCCTCACTTCCAGGCGATGGGTGGGCAGAGGCCTCCCTCACCTCCCAGGCGATGGTTGGCGGGCAGAGGCTCTCCTCACTTCCCAGACAAGGCGGTTTGCAGAGGCGCTCCTGACTTCCCAGGCGATGGGTGGCCAGGCAGAGGTGCTCCTCACTTCCCAGAGAGGATGGCCGGGCAGGGTCTCTCCTCACTTCCGAGGCAATGGGTGGCCGGGCAGAGGTGCTCCTCACTTCCCAGACGATGGGTGGCCGGGCAGAGGCTGCTCATTCCCAGGCGATTGGTGGCTGGGCAGAGGCGCCTCACTTCCCAGACCATGGGTGGCCAGGCAGGAAAAGCTCACTTCCCAAACTGGGCGGTCGGGGCAGGCTCCTCAGTTCCCAGGCGGTGGGAGGTCGGGCAGATGCGCTCCCTCACTTCCCAGACGAGGCGGTTTGCAGAGGCGCTCCTGACTTCCCAGACGGGGATGCCGGGCAGAGGCGCTCCTCTCCTCCCAGACGATGGGTGGCGGGCAGGCTCCTCACCTCCCAGATGATGGGTGGCGGGCAGAGGCGCTCCTCACTTCCTCCCAGACCATGGGTGGCCAGGCAGAGGTGCTCCACACTTATTCTCAGACAGGGCGGCCGGCCAGAGGCGCTCCTCACCTCCCAGCCGATGGGTGGCCGGGCAGAGGCGCGCCTCACTTCCCAGACGGGGCGGCTGGGCAGAGGCGCTCCTCACTTCCCAGACGGGGCTGCTGGGCAGAGGCGCTCCTCACCTCCCAGACGATGGGTGGCCGGGCAGAGGCACTCCTCACTTCCCAGGCGATGGGTGGCCGGGCAGAGGCGCTCCTCACTTCCTCCCAGACGGGGTGGCCGGGCAGAGGCTCCTCACTTCCCAGACAGGATGGCCGGGCAGAGGCGCTGCTCACTTCCCAGGCGAGGTGGCCGGGCAGAGGCGCTCCTCACTTCCCAGACGATGGGTGGCCGGACAGAGGCGCTCCTCATTTCCCAGACCCATGGGTGGTCAGGCAGGCTCGTCACTTCTTCCGAGGCAGGGCGGCAGGGCCGAGACGCTCCTCACTTCCTCCCAGATGGGGCGGCTGGGCAGAGGCCTCCCTCACCTCCCAGGCGATGGGTGGCTGGCAGAATGCGCTCCTGACTTCCCAGACGGGGCTGCTGGGCAGGCGCTCTCCTCTCTTCCCAGACCATGGATGGCTGGGCAGAGGCGCTCCTCACTTCCCAGACAGGATGGCCGGGCAGAGGCGCTGCTCACTTCCCAGGCGAGGTGGCCGGGCAGAGGCGCTCCTCACTTCCCAGACGATGGGTGGCCGGACAGAGGCGCTCCTCACTTCCCAGACCATGGGTGGCCGGCAGAATCAAACCTGCTTCCCAGGCGATGGGTGGCCGGGCAGGCTCCTCACTTCCCAGGCGATGGGTGGCGGGCAGGCGCTCCTCACTTCCCAGGCGATGGGTGGCCGGGCAGAGGTGCTCCTCCCTTCCCAGACGGGGCGTCCGGGCAGAGGCGCTCCTCACTTCTCCCCAGATGGGGAGGCCGGGTAGAGGCGCTCCTCCATTCTTCCCAGACGGGTGGCTGGGCAGAGGCGCCTCACTTCCCAGACGATGGGTGGCCGGGCAGAGGCTCCCTCACCTCCCAGATGATGGGTGGCCGGGCAGAGGCACTCCTCACTTCCCAGGCGATGGGTGGCGGGCAGAGGTGCTACTCACTTCCCAGGCAATGGGTGGCGGGCAGAGGCGCCTCCTCACTTCCTCCCAGATGATGGGTGGCGGGCAGGCTCCCTCACCTCCCAGGCGATGGGTGGCCGGCAGAGGTGCTCCTCACTTCCCAGAGAGGGTGGCCGGGCAGAGGCGCTCCTCACTTCCCAGACGATGGGTGGCCGGCAGATGCGCTCCTCACTTCCCACACGTGGCGGCTTTGCAGAGGCGCTCCTGACTTCACAGACGGGGCTGCTGGGCAGAGGCGCTCCTCACCTCCCAGGCGATGGGTGGCCAGGCAGAGGCGCTCCTCCCCTCCCAGATGATGGGTGGCCGGGCAGATGCGCTCCTCACTTCCCAGACCATGGGTGGCGGGCAGAGGCGCTCCTCATTTCTCAGACGGTGGGTGGCCGGGCAGAGGCGCCTCACTTCCCAGGCGATGGGTGGCGGGCAGGCTCCTCACCTCCCAGGCGATGGGTGGCCGGGCAGAGGCGCTCCTCACTTCCCAGACAGGATGGCCGGGCAGAGGCGCTGCTCACTTCCCAGACGATGGGTGGCCGGGCAGAGGCGCTCCTCATTTCCTCACAGACGATGGGTGCCCAGGCAGAGGCGCTCCTCACTTCCCAGATGGGGCTGACTGGTCAGGCTCCTCACTTCCCAGATGGTGGGTGGCGGGCAGAGGCTCTCCTCACTTCCTCCCAGATGATGGTTTGCTGGGCAGAGGCGCTCCTCATTTGCCAGACGATGGGTGGTAGGGCAGAAGCGCTCCTCACTTACCAAACTGGGCGGCCGGGTAGAGGCTCTCCTCCCTTCCCAGATGGTGGGTGGTCAGAAAGAGACGGCTCCTCACTTCCCAGATGGTGGGTGGCCGGGCAGAAGCGCTCCTCACTTCCCAGACCATGGGTGGTCAGGCAGAGGCGCTCCTCACTTCTTCCCAGACAGGGCAGCCGGCACGAGGCGCTCCTCACTTCCTCCCAGATGGGGCGGCCGGGCAGAGGCGCTCCTCACCTCCCAGGCGATGGGTGGTGGGGCAGATGCGCTCCTCACTTCCCACACGGGGCGGGTTTGCAGAGGCTCCTGACTTCCCAGACAGGGCTGCCGGGCAGAGGCGCTCCTCACCTCCCAGGCGGGGCGTCCGGGCAGAGGCGCTCCTCACTTCCCAGAAGGGGAGGCCGGGTAGAGGCGCTCCTCCATTCTTCCCAGATGGGGTGGCCTGGCAGAAACTCTCCTCATTTCCTCCCAGAGGGGGTTTCCATTCAGAGGCGCTCCTCACCTCCCAAACGATGGGTGGCCGGACAGAGTCGCTCCTCACTTCCCAAACGGGGCAGCCGGCCAGAGGTGCTCCTCAATTCCCAGACGATGGGTGGTCGGGCAGAGGCGGCTCCTCACTTCCCAGGCGATGGGTGGCCGGGCAGAGGCGGCTCCTCACTTCCCAGGCGATGGGTGGCGGGCAGAGGCGCTCCTCACTTCCCAGGCGATGGGTGGCGGGCAGAGGCGCTCCTCACCTCCCAGGCGATGGGTGGCGGGCAGAGGCGCTCCTCACTTCCCAGGCGATGGGTGGCGGGCAGAGGCTCTCCTCACTTCCCAGGCGATGTTTGGCCGGGCAGAGGCGCTCCTCACTTCCCAGACGATGGGTGGCCGGGCAGAGGCGCTCCTCACTTCCCACACGTGGCAGCTTGCAGGCTCCTGACTTCCCAGGCGGGGCTGCTGGGCAGGCTCCTCACCTCCCAGGCGATGGGTGGCCCAGGCTGAGGTGCTCCTCCCCTCCCAGACGATGGGTGGCGAGACAGATCGCTCCTCACTTCCAGACCATGGGTGGCCAGGCAGAGCTGCTCCTCACTTATTCCCAGACAGGCGGCCCGGCCAGGTCAGCTCCTCACTTCCCAGGCGGGGCTGCTGGGCAGGCTCCTCACTTCCTCCCAGATGGGGCGGCTGGGCAGGCTCCTCACTTCCCAGGCAATGGGTGGCCGGGCAGAGGCGCTCCTAATTTCCTCCCAGAGGGGGTTTCCAGTCAGAGGCGCTCCTCACCTCCCAAACGATGGGTGGCCGGACAGAGTCGCTCCTCACTTAACAGACAGGGCGGCTGGGCAGAGGCGCTCCTCACTTCCCAGAAGATGGGTGGCTGGGCAGAGGCGCTCCTCTCACTTCCCAGATGGTGGGTGGCCGGGCAGGCTCCTCACTTCCCAGATGGTGGGTGGCCGGGCAGAGGCGCTCCTCACTTCCCAGGCAGGCTGGATAGATGCAGCTCCTCACCTTCCAGACGGTGGTGGCAGGGCATGGTGCTGCACTCCGCCTACCAGGCAGGGGTGGAAGGGCTGAGGTGCTCCTCACCTACCAGACGGGGTGGAAGGGCTGAGGTGCTCCTCACTTCTTCCCGGACCGGGCGGCTCTACAGAGGCGCTCCTCACTTCCTCCCAGATGATGGGTGGCCGGGCAGAGCGCTCCTCACTTCCCAGACAGGATGGCGGGGCAGGCTGCTCTCTTCCCAGGCGAGGTGGCCGGTGCAGAGGCGCTCCTCACTTCCCAGACGATGGGTGGTCGGACAGAGGCGCTCCTCATTTCCCAGACTGGGCGGCCGGGTAGAGGCTCCTCACTTCCTCCAAGATGGGGCGGCTGGGCAGAGGCGCTCCCTCACCTCCCAGATGGGGCGGCCGGGCAGAGGCGCTCCCTCACTTCCCAGGCAGTGCTTGACCTTGGGAGACAATGCTCCTCACCTCCCAGGCGATGGGTGGCGGACGACTCCTCCCCTCCCAGATGATGGGTGGCCGGGCAGAGCGCTCCTCACTTCCCAGACGATGGGTGGTCAGGCAGGCATCCCTCACTTCCCAGATGGGGCGGCCGGGCAGAGGCTCCTCACTTCTTCCCAGACAGGGGTGGCTGGGCAGGCTCCTCACTTCCCAGACAGGGCTGCCGGGCAGTGGCGCTCCCACCTCCCAGGCGTGGGTGGCCAGGCAGAGGTGCTCCTCCCCTCCCAGATGATGGGTGGCCGGGCAGATGCGCTCCCACCTCCCAAGCGATGGGTGGCGGGCAGAGCTCCCTCACTTCCCAGACGATGGGTGGCCGGGCAGAATCGCTCCTCACCTCCCAGACAGGGTGGCCGGGCAGAGGCGCTCCTCACTCCCAGGCGTGGGTGGCGGGCAGAGGCGCTCCTCACCTCCCAGGCGATGTTTGGCCGTGCAGAGGCGCTCCTCACTTCCCAGACAGGATGGCCGGGCAGAGGCGCTCCTCAATTCTCAAACGATGGGTGGCGGGCAGGCGCTCCTCACCTCCCAGGCGATGGGTGGCGGGCAGGCTCCTCATTTCCAGGCGATATTACCGCTGCTTTGGCGCTACTCATTTCCCAGACGGTGGTGGCTGGGCAGGCTCCTCATTTCCCAGGCGATGGGTGGCGGACAGAGGCGCTCCTCATTTCCCAGGCGATGGGTGGCGGGCAGAGGCTCCTCACTTCCCAAACTGAAGCTGACCAGGGAGGCGCTCCTCACTTCCCAGACGGTGGGTGGCTGGGCAGAGTCGCTCCTCACCTCCCAGACGATGGGTGGCCGGGCAGAGGCATTCCTCCCCTCCCAGATGATGGGTGGCCGGCAGAGGCTCCTCACTTCCCAGACAGGGTGGCTGGGCAGAGGCTCCTCACCTCCCAGGCGATGGGTGGCCAGGCAGGCGCTCCTCCCCTCCCAGATGGGTGGCGGGCAGAGGCTCTCACTTCCCAGACCATGGGTGGCCAGGCAGAGGCGCTCCTCACTTCTCCCAGATGGGGAAGTCGGGCGTGGCTCCTCACTTCTCCCCAGATGGGGAGGCCGGGTAGAGGCTCCTCCATTCTTCCCAGACGGGCTGGCCGGGCAGAAACTCTCCTCATTTCCTCCCAGAGGGGGTTTCCGGTCAGAGGCGCTCCTCACCTCCCAGGCAGTGGGTGGCGGGCAGGCGGCTCCTCACTTAACAGGCGTGGGCCGGGCAGGCTCCTCATTTCCCAAGCGATGGGTGGCCAGGCAGAGGTGCTCCTCACCTCCCAAGCGATGGGTGGCCGGGCAGGCTCCTCACTTCTTCCCAGACAGGGTGGCTGGGCAGAGGCTCCTCATTTCCCAGGCGATGGGTGGTGGGGCAGAGGTGCTCCTCATTTCCCAGATGGGCAGGCTCCTCATTTGCCAGGCGATGGGTGGTGGGGCAGAGCTCCTCACTTACCAAACTGGGCTGACGGTGAGGCCTCCTCCCTGCCCAGATGGTGGGTGGTCAGAAGAGGCAGCTCCTCACTTCCCAGATGATGGGTGGCGGGCAGAGGCGCTCACTCACTTCCCAGACGATGGGTGGCGGGGCAGATCGCTCCTCACTTCCCAGGCGATGGGTGGTGGGGCAGAGGCGCTCCTGACTTCCCAGACAGGGCAGCCGGGCAGAGGCAGCTCCCCCTCACCTCCCAGGCGATGGGTGGCCAGGCAGAGGTGCTCCCTCACCTCCCAGATGATGGGTGGCCGGGCAGATAAACCACCCTCACTTCCCAGACCATGGGTGGCCAGGCAGAGGTGCTCCTCACTTCCCAGGCAGGAAGAATCCGAGACAGGCTCCTCACTTCTCCCAGATGGGAGGCGGGTAGCTCCTCACTTCCCAGACAGGGCAGCCGGCCAGAGGCGCTCCTCACTTCCCAGACATGGGTGGCCGGGCAGAGGCGCTCCTCACTTCCCAGGCGATGGGTGGCCGGGCAGAGGTGCTCCTCACCTCCCAGGCGATGGGTGGCCGGGCAGGCTCTCACTTCTTCCCAGGCAGGGTGGCCGGGCAGAGGCCCGCCTCACTTCTTCCCAGACGGACCGGCCCGGGCAGAGGCGCTCCTCACTTCCTCCCAGGCGATGGGTGGCCGGGCAGATCATCCTCGGCACTCACAGGCGATGGGTGGCGGGCAGGCTCCTCACTTCCCAGAGAGGGATGGCCGGGCAGAGGCTCTCCTCACTTCCCAGGCGATGTTTGGCCATTTGGGAGTTATCCCTCACTTCCCAGAGGATGGCCGGGCAGAGGCACTCCTCACTTCCCAGGCAATGGGTGGCCGGGCAGAGGCGCTCCGCACTTCCCAGACGAGGCGGCCGGGCAGAGACTCTCCTCAGTTCCCAGATGATGGGTGGCCCAGCAGAAGCGCTCTTCACTTCTCAAACGATGGGTGGCCGGGCAGAGGCGCTCCTCACCTCCCAGGCGATGGGTGGCCGGGCAGAAGCGCTCCTCACTTCCCAGACGATGGGTGGCTGGGCAGAAACTCTCCTCACTTCCCAGACGGGGTGGCCGGGCAGGCTCTCACTTCTTCCCAGACAGGGCTGCCGGGCAGGCTCTCCTCACTTCCCAGGCGTGGGTGGCCAGGCAGAGGTGCTCCTCACTTCTCCCAGATGGGGAGGCCGTGTAGAGGCGCTCCTCACCTCCCAGGCGTGGGTGGCGGGCAGAGGCTCCTCACTTCCCAGAAGAGGCCGGGCAGAGGCTCCTCACTTCCAGGCGATGGGTGGCCGGGCAGGCTCCTCACTTCCCAAGCGGGGCAAGAGGCCAAGGCTCCTGGTGTTCCCAGATGATGGGTGAGGTGGGGCAGGGAGAGGCGCTCCTCACTTCCCAGACAGTGGGTGGTCTGGAAGGAGGCGCTCCTCATTTCCAGATGGTGGGTGGCAGGGCAGGCTCCTCATTTCCAGATGATGGGTGGCCGGGCAGAGGAAATGTCCCTCACTTCCAGGCAGTGCGGCCGGGCAGGCTCCTCACCTCCCAAGCGATGGGTGGCCGGGCAGGAGGCTCCTCACCTCCCAGGCGTGGGTGGCGGGCAGGCGCTCCTCACTTCCCAGACCATGGGTGGCCAGGCAGAGGTGCTCCTCACTTCCCAGACGATGGGTGGCCGGGCAGATGCGCTCCTCACTTCCCAGGCGATGGGTGGCCAGGCAGAGGCGCTCCTCACTTCATCCCAGACAGGGCGGCGGGCAGAGGCGCTCCTCACTTCCTCCCAGGCGGGGCGGCCGGGCAGAGGCTCTCCTCACCTCCCAGACAGTGGGTGGTCGGGCAGATGCACTCCTCACTTCCCAAAGGGGGCGGCTTTGCAGAGGTGCTCCTGACTTCCCAGACAGGGCTGCCGGGCAGGCGCTCCTCACCTCCCAGGCGATGGGTGGCCAGGCAGAGGCGCTCCCCTCCCAGATGATGGGGTGGCTGGGCAGAATCTCTCCTCATTTCCTCCCAGGAGGGGGTTTCCGGATTCCAGGCTCCTCACCTCCCAAGCGATGGGTGGCGGACAGGTGGCTCCTCACTTAACAGGCAGGCCGGGCAGGCGCTCCTCACTTCCCAGGCGATGGGTGGCGGGCAGAGGTGCTCCTCACTTCCCAAAGGGGCAGCGGGCAGGCTCCTCACTTCCCAGGCGGTGGGTGGTGGGGCAGGCTCCTCATTTCTCAGGCGGTGGGTGGCCGGGCAGAGGCGCTCTCATTTCTCAGATGGTGGGTGGCCGGGCAGAGGCGCTCCTCACTTCCCAGACGGGGCGGCTGGATAGATGCGCTCCTCACCTTCCAGACAATTGGTTGGCGGACAGGCTCCTCATTTCCCAGGCGATGGGTGGCGGGCAGAGGCTCTCATTTCTCAGATGGTGGGTGGCGGGCAGAGGCTCCTCACTTCCCAGATGGTGGGTGGTGGGGCAGGCTCCTCACTTCCCAGATGGTGGGGCCGGGCAGAGATGCTCCTCACCTCCCAGACGATGGGTGGCGAGACAGGCGGCTCTCCCCTCCCAGATGATGGGTGGCCGGACGAATCGCAGCCTCACTTCCCAGACCATGGGTGGTCCGGGCAGAGCGCTCCTCACTTCTTCCCAGACAGGGCAGCAGGCACGAGTGCGCTCCTCACTTCCTACCAGATGGGGCGGCTGGGCAGAAACGCTCCTCATTTCCCAGGCGATGGGTGGCGGGCAGAGGCTCCTCACTTCCCAGGCGATGGGTGGCCGGGCAGGCTCTCACTTCTTCCCAGACAGGCTGGCCGGGCAGAGGCTCTCCTCACTTCCCAGGCGGTGGTGGCCAGGCAGAGGTGCTCCTCACTTCCCAGATGATGGGTGGCCAGGCAGAGGTTCTCCTCACTTATTCCCAGACAGGGCGGCCGGGCAGAGGCTCTCACTTCCCAGGCAGGCGGCGGGCAGGCGCTCCTCACCTCCCAGGCGATGGGTGGCCGGGCAGAGTCGCTCCTCACTTCCCAGAAGAGGCGGCCGGGCAGAGGCGCTCCTTAATTCCCAGACGATGGGTGCCCGGGTAGATGCGCTACTCACTTCCCAAACGGTGCGGCCGGGCAGAGGCGCTCCTCGCCTCCCAGATGATTGGTGGCCGGGCAGAGGCGCTCCTCACCTCCCAGGTGATGGGTGGCCGGGCAGAAGCGCTCCTCACTTCCCAGGCGATGGGTGGCGGGCAGAGGCTCCTCACCTCCCAAGCGATGGGTGGCGGGCAGAGGCGCTCCCTCACCTCCCAGACGATGGGTGGCCGGTCAGAGGCGCTCCTCACCTCCCAGATGATGCGTGGCCGGACAGATGAGCTCCTCACTTCCCAGACCATGGGTGGCCAGGCAGAGGTGCTCCTCACGTATTCCCAGACAGGGGTGGCTGGGCAGAGGCTCCTCACTTCCTCCCAGGCAGGCGGCGGGCAGGCGCTCCTCACCTCCCAGGTGATGGGAGGCCGGACAGTCATCGATCCTCACTTAACAGGCAGGCGGGCAGAGGCGCTCCTCACTTCCCAGGCGGTGGGTGGCGGGCAGAGGCTCCTCACTTCCCAGGCGATGGGTGGCGGGCAGAGGCTCCTCACTTCCCAGGCGTGGGTGGCCGGGCAGAGGCGCTCCTCACTTCCCAAACGGGGCCGCCGGGCAGAGAGGCGCACCTCACTTCCCAGATTGTGGGTGATCGGGCAGATGCGCTCCTCACTTCCCATACGGGGCGGCTTTGCAGAGGCGCTCCTGACTTCCCAGCGGGGTGCTGGGCAGGCTCCTCACTCCCAGCATGGGTGGCCGGGCAGAGCACTCCTCCCCTCCCAGATGGTGGGTGGTCAGACAGATGTGCGCCTCACTTCCCAGACCATGTGTGGTCAGGCAGAGGCGCTCCTCACTTCTTCCCAGACAGGGGTGGATGGGCACGAGGCGCTCCTCACTTCCTCCCAGGCAGGCGGCGGGCAGGCTCCTCACCTCCCAGATGATGGGTGGCGGGCAGAGGCGCTCCTCACTTCCCCTAATTCATTCTATAAGGCCAGCATCATCCTGATACAAAACCTAGAGATACAACAAAAAAGAAAACTTTAGGTCAATATCCTGATGAACATCAATGCAAAGTACTGTGAAATACTGGCAAACAGAACTACGGTACCACATCAAAAGCTTATCCACTATGACCAAGTTGGCTTTATTTCCAGGATGGAAGGCTATGGTTAAACCTAAGCAAATCAATAAGCATCATTTATCACATAAAATGAATCTAAGAGACAAAAGCACATAGTATTTAATAGATGATGCAGAAAAAGGCCT
>JAKGGE010002746.1:0-25987 GCA_023748175.1 Hoolock leuconedys
CTATAAGGCCAGCATCATCCTGATACAAAACCTAGAGATACAACAAAAAAGAAAACTTTAGGTCAATATCCTGATGAACATCAATGCAAAGTACTGTGAAATACTGGCAAACAGAACTACGGTACCACATCAAAAGCTTATCCACTATGACCAAGTTGGCTTTATTTCCAGGATGGAAGGCTATGGTTAAACCTAAGCAAATCAATAAGCATCATTTATCACATAAAATGAATCTAAGAGACAAAAGCACATAGTATTTAATAGATGATGCAGAAAAAGGCCTTTGATAAAATAAAACATCTATTCATGTTAAAAACTGTCAATAAATTAGGTATTGAAGAAACACACCTCAAAATAATAACAGCCATTTATGATAAAGCCACAGCAATATACTGAATGTGGTAAAAGCTGGAGGCTTATTCTAACGAAAACTAGTAGCACAAGACAAGGTCTTGTCCCTCATCACTCCTATTCAGCAGGTATTGGAGTTCTGGCTGGGGCAATCAAGCAGGAGAAAATAAATAAACATATTCAAAATAGCAAGAGGATGTCAAAAAGTGTCAACTTTGCTTGCAGATGACATAATCTATGTCTAGAAAACCTCATGAATCTCAGCACCAAAGGTACAGCTGATAAAAGCAACAGCAAAGTCTCAGGATACAAAATCAATGTGCAGAAGTCCACGATCATTCCTCCCCTACATTAACAACAGGAGAAGCAAGAGAGCCAAATCATAAATAAATTGCCATTCTGAATTGCACAAGAGAGAATAAAATACCTAGAAATACAGCTCACAGAGTAAGGACCTCTTCAAGGAGAACTACAAACCATGGCTCAAAGGCTCCAGAGGACACAATCAAATTTAAAAACACTTCATGCTCTCATGGATAGTAAGAATCAATATAAGTGAAAACTGACTGTACTGTCAAAATAATTTATAGATTCAATGCTATTCCCTTTAACCTACAAGTGACATTCCTAACAGAATTGAAAAAACTATTTTTTAAAATTCATATGGAACCAAAATAAGCTTATAATAGAATTAATCTAAAACCACCAAGAACAAAGCTGGAGCATAATGCAACTGAAAACTATACTAGAAGGCTATGGTAAAACAACTGGTGCTGGTACAAAAATAGGCACATAGGCAGGAAAAGATTTCATGATGAAATCACCAAAGCAATTACAGCAAAGCAAAAAGTGACCAATATGATCTAATTATAAACTAAGAGCTTCTGCACAGTAAAATAAACTCTCATCAAATTGAGCAGGCAACCTACAAAGTGGGAGAAAATTTTTTGCCATCTATTCATCTGACAAAATTCTAATATCAAAGAATCTACAAAATTTAAACAAATTTACAATAAAAAACAACTCTATTAAAAAAGTGGGCAAAGGACATGAACAGATATTTCTCAAATGAGACGTTCATGCACTTAAAAACTGAAAAAAGCTCAACATCACTGATCATTAGAAATGCAAATCAAAACCACAGTGAGATACCATCTCATGCCAGTCAGAATGACAATTATTAAAAGTCAAAAACAACAGATGCTGGTGAGATTGCGGAGAATGCTTTTACACTGTTGGTGGAATGCAAATTTGTTAAACCATTGTGGAGAGATGAGTAATGGTGATTCTCAAGATCTAGAACCAGAAATACCTTTGGACACAGCAATCCCAGTACTGGGCATATACCCAAGGAATATAATCATTCTATTACAAAGATACATGGAGTTGCTTACTCTTTATTACAACATTATTCACAATAGCAAAGACATGGAATCAATTCAAATATTCATCAAAGTACGACTGGATAAAGAAAATGTGATATATATATATATATATATATATATATATATATACACCATGGAATACTATGCAGCCATAAAAGAACAAGATCATGTCTTTGCGGGGACATGGATGAAGCGACCATTATCCTCAACCAAACTAATGTAGAAACAGATATCAAACACTGCATGTTCTCCTCCCTTAAGTGGGGAGTTGAACAATGAGAACACATGTGGACGCGATGAGAGAACAACACACACTGGGAGCCTGTTGGGGGTGTGTGGTGGGGGTGGTGAGAGCATTAGAGGAAAAATAGCTAATGCATGGTAGGGCTTAGGTGATGAGTTGTAGGTTCAGCAAACCACCATGGTGCATGTTTACTATGTAACAAACCTGCACACATCCAGCACATGTATCCAGGACAAAATTGGGGATTAAAAAGAAAATTAAGAAAAACTATTCCTTAAATCTTAAAATGAAGATTTTGTTTAAAGATCATCATCTTAGTACATTTATTTGAAGATTTTCTTCTTATTTGATGAAAGTGCTTATAGGTCCAAATGTCACTCATGGTACTGCTGTCACCTTATTACAAGGTTTGGTATGTTTATTGTTTCCATTTTGTCACTTGTTTGAAACAATTTTGAATTTCCTTCTAATTTATGGGCCCATTAATCATTCCAAAGAGCATATGGTTTTATTTCCTTTTGGTTTCCACAATTTCTCTTATTTATTTTAAGCTTTATTCCATTTTGGTAACAAATTCTTATTATTTCAATTTTTTTGAATGTTTGAGACTTGTTTTATGACCTAACACTATTCTTGAGAGTGACTTTATATGTGCTGAGAAGAAGAATGTGTACCACGGGCGTTGGATGGAATGTTTCTGTAAATATCAATTAAGTACATTTGATTAATAGTGCAAGATTAAGTTCCAGGTTTCTTCCTTGATTTTCTGTCTGTGTGATCTCTTCAATGTCTGAAGGGTGGGCTGGTGAGGTCTCCAGTCATTCTTGTATTGGATATATCTCCCCTCTTTTACCTCTATGTATTAACATTATATATCTGGGTGCTGTATCTTTAAAAGTACAAGCTACTTGTATTGACTTTATCTTTATTTTACTTGTATTTTATGCTAAAATACAAGCTACAAGCATGTTGGGTACATGTATCTTTAAAATGGTTATATCCTCTTACTGAATTTACCCTATATATCATTATATAATGCTTAAAAAATTTTCTCTTTATGGTTTATCTTTGAAATCTATTTTGTCTATTACAGGTACAGCAACTCTTTTTTTGGTTTCCATTTTGCATGGGTGCTTTCCATCTCTATTGTTTTCATTTATATTGTCTTTATATGATTGATGTTTTCTTGTAGGCAACAGGCTGTTGGGTCAACGACTTTATCTATACAACCACTCTATATGTCTTTTGATAGGCGAGTTTTCTTGGTTCCTCTCACATTCAGTGTGTATTATTGACAAGTAAAACTTACTCTTGCCACTTTATTTGTTTTTCTGGTTGTATTTTTATCTTCTCTTCTTCCTTCTTTCTGTGTTGTTTGAGGTGGGAATTTTCTCTGATGGCATGATTTAATTTCTAGCTTTTCATTTTTGCATATCCATTGTATGTTTTTTGATTTGAGGTTATCTGATGCTTACCAAATACTATCCTTATAACCATTATTTTAAATGGATGATAAAATTTTTTTTTTTTTTGAGACAGAGTCTTGCTCATGTCATCCAGGCTGGGTCACAGTGGTGTGATATCAGCTCACTGCAACCTCTGCCTTCCAGGTTCAACAATTCTCCTGCCTCCAGGCATCTCTCCTGTGAGTAGCTGGGACTACAGTTGTAAACCACCAGGCCTGCTGGTTTTATTTTTAATTACAGACGGTGTTTCACCATGTTTCCAGGTTGGTCTTGAACTTTTTGACCTCGAGGTGATCCAGCTGCTTCAGCCTCCCAAAGTGCTGGGATTACAGATGTGAGCCATCATGCCCAGCCCTGGCTGCCAACCTAGGCAGTGACAAATTAATGATGATGATAGCTTAATCATCATGCTCAGCCTAAACTGATGGCTTAAACTTAAATGCTGATTGCATGAACACACAAAGAAACAAAAATAAAACTGATAAAACCTCTATGTTTTAACTTTGTCCTCTGCTTTTTTAACATTTTGTGGTTTCCATTTATATCTTATTTTTACTGTCTAAGGTTGAAGTTGTAGATTATTATTTACCCCAGTTAGTTTATCTTTTAGTTTTCTGCTTAGAAGAGCAGTTTTAGACATCATAATTCTGGTGTTACTTATTACTCTGTGTTTTCAATGTGCTTACTCTTACCAGTGAGTTTTTAAACTTCCAGATTGTTATTATTGCTCATTGTTATCATCCTTTTCTCTCTGAAGATTTTCTTTAGCATTTCTTTTGGGACAGTTTGATGTTGAGAAAAATCTCTCAGCTTTGTTTTCGGGGAAGTTTTTTATTGCTTTATGTTTGGTATTATGTTTTCACTGGATACACTCTTCAGGAAAATCATGTTTTTTCCTTCAGCATTATAAATCTGGCATTCCTCTCTCTCCGCCCTGTAAGGTTTCCACCTGATATGACTATGTGTGTATTGAGCTCAATTGTATGTTGTTGTTTCTTTTCTCTTGCTGCTTTTTAGGATCCTTTCTTTATCTTTGACCTTTAGGTTTGATTATTAGCATGTGATGTGGTCTTACTTGGCTTAAAGCTGCTTTGAGTTCTAACCTTCTTGTCTTCAATGTTGATATTTTATCTGGATTTAGGTAGTTCAAGTTAGTTAGTTATGACTTTGAGTAAATTTTTCATATCTTTTTCTCTTTCTTCTCTTTAAGGTCAATAGCTCTAGATTTTCCCTTTTTGAGACTATTTTTCTAAGTCCTCTGGGTATTTCTGCTATATTATTTTGCTTTTGTCTCCTCTGACTGTGTATTTTTTCAAACAGCCTGTTTTTCAAGCTTATAAATTCTTTCTTCTGCTTGATTAATTCTTAAGTCACCTATGATTCTTCAGTGTGTCAGTTACACATTTCAACTCAAATTCCTGCTTATTTTTAATTGCTTCCAATCCCTTTGTTAACTTTATCTGATAAATTCTGATTTTTTTTTCTCTGTGTTATCTTTAATTTTGTTGGGTTTTCTCAGTAAGCTATTTTTAATTCTCTGTCTGAAGATCACATGTCTCTATCTCTCAGAGTTAGTTTACTGGTGACTTATTTAGTTCATTTGGCAAGGTCATGTTGTTGTTTTGGGTGTGGTTTTGATGCTTGTGGACTGTTAGTTGATGTCTGGGCATTGAGAGTTAGGTATTATTGTAGTCTTCATAGTCAGGCTTCTTTGTACCCTTCCTCTCTGAAAGGCTTTCCAGGCCTTCAAAGGGATTTTGGTATTGTGATCTAGCTGCATCTGCATCAGGGGCACAAGCCCAGTAAGGCTGTAGTTCTGCTTGCAGACTTGTTGAAATTACCCTCTTAGTGGTCTTGAATAAGATCCAAATTCACAGGGCTTGCAGGCGGGAACTCTTTGTTTCTTCCCTTGCTTTCTCCCAAATAAATGGGTACCTCTGTGTTGAGACACCTGGATATGGGGTAAAGATTTGACACAAGCACCTGTGACCACCACCACTGAAGAGCTGTGCTGGGTCCAGACTGGCCGAGTGAGCTGTTACTGGGTCTTGCCCAAGGAGCCTGCTGTAACCACAACCTGTAGCTACCACGCATTATGTTTGTTTTAAGACCCTAGGCCTCTGCAATCAGCGGGGGAACAAAACCATCAAAGGCTTGTTTCCTTCCCTTTGGAATGTGAGTTCTTCCTGGCCTTGGATGGTTCTAGAGAAATGTCATCTGGGATCAGGGACCAGGTAGAATACAACAAAGTCTACTTGGTGCTCTATACCTGCTAGACCTTATGAAACTCTCATTTTGTTCTTGAGGAGTTTAGACTAGAGATGCCTCTAATGTCTCTCCTCCAGCTCTGTCATAGAGATTAGAAGTTTGTCCCACTCTTCCCACCCCTTTCCACAAGCAGGGAGCCTCACTTCCTTGGCCACCACCACGACATGACCATGTGGGTACTCTCAACCATTCACTTAATGCTCAAGATCTCTTAGGGTCAGATTGGCATTGAATGCTGCTTGGTCTTAGGTCACCCTATCAGGGTGGTGGAGGCCCCCCCCTCTAGCCCAGGGGTAGGTCAGAAATGCTGTCAAATGGCAGGAGCCTGGGTCCGGTGATCCCAAGGGGAGGCTGCTTGGTGTTTCCCACTGTGCCCAGGCTGGGCCTTTGATTTTTTATTCTTATGAAGATGCTTTATTTTTTGTAGATAGCTGTGGTGCATTCCTGCAGGAGCAACTGGTGGAGGCTTCTATTTGGCCACTTTGCTCTGCCTACAGCCAGATTCACTGCCGATGAGGCAGCCGGGGAATAAGTTAACTAGGTTGCTAATTTATATGTTGGGGTACCTTGTTTGTTGACAGTTTTATTTTTCTGTTCTTATTTCACATGTAGGTAAAAATAAATGTTTTTTACTTTGTTTTTCAAAACAAACAAACCCAACCACTTTGAGGCAATTGTCAATTTGGAGAAAAAAATTTGACCAGGATGCAGAATATAATCTATGAGTCTTGGTTATGTTCTTACAAAATCCTCATCCATTATCTGAAATTTAGACTAGGGAATGCTTCTAATGTCTCCTCCAGCTCTGTCACTGTGAAGCTAGTCCAGTGACTCTTATTTTTTCCCTTCTTCAACGCCTATTCTGGTTATTTTGATCCTGTCAGCCCATGGTTCTGGAGCGTGTGAGGAAAAAACAGATGCACTTATGGATGGGATGGATAAAGTGGAGTGTCTTTAGGTGGCTCCTAGTAAGATAAAAATAAATAGCCACAATTGAGAACAAAAGTACTTATATTTATATTCCATTATCATTCATAGGAATTTTGAAATGTATGACTTGAAGTTTAGGAGGAGCAGAAAAATTCTCCGAGCTTGAACACAAATGAGCATGAACACGATTTTCCAGGCTGCATGGACAGACAGGATAGACCCTAGTTTAGCAGTTTTAGTGATTGTGGTAAGAGGTGAAAATGGAAAGCATAGAAGTGAAATATCTATAGGGCTATCTATGGCCGAGAAATGGGTAGCCTTTACTTGAAAGCTTCCTCAACAGAAAAGTAATAATGAACTGACCATCTTCTGTGTGCAAGGTATGGTATTCAATACGTTACTTAATTTGATCCTCAAGAATAACCCTGTTAAATTGTTATTGTGGAGTTATTTTACAAAAGGAAAAATAAAGGATGAGAAAAAGTTAAATTAAAATACCATATTCCTTACAGCTAGTATGTGAGCTGGGATTCAAATTCAGGTCCATCTGAATCCAAACCATCTTCTTAATCTTTTCTAGAAGCTGCAACTCTGCATTATGGGTGGCAGAAATAAAGACAGAAGAAGTAGAGTTATATGCAAAGTCAGAACAGAATAAGTTCAGGTATGGACTCTGAGAAGTCAGACTACCTGAAGTGTGGAATTCCTGTGCAACGGGCAAATCATTCAAACTCTTTGACACTCGGTTTCTTCATTCCTTGAAATGGTGAAGTTAATATCAATTCCAGGGTTATGAGTGAGAAATTAGTGGGTTAGTCCATGCAGATTTGGGGCACAATAAATGCAAAGGCAAGTAAATCATATTACTAAATATTAACTAGTAGACAGATCCAAGAGCATTTCCATTTTAAAGTGACTAAAATGTAATGGGACCCAGGAGAATATTTTCCCTTGTAATTGTGATTTGAGTCAATTCTTTTATAAAGTTGTTGGTGTCAATTATCAATGAGTGCTTCTTCATTTTTAGAGACTTTTATCTGAACCTTCTTAAAGCATTAACAATGTGGTTCTTGTTTTATTACAATGGAACAGAACCAATCAAAATCTGTGTGCCTTTGTCTTATTGGTCCATATTAAATGATAAAATTCAGTCAAAGCTGACATTTACAAATAATTAGAAAACAGTTGAACCGCTAACCTGCAAAATAAGCACTAGGCTCATTTTAAAATCAGAAAAACAATCTTCCAATAGACCAACTCTGTTAACATTTTCTTGTCATCCAGACAGCTTTTCATATGACTTATCCTCAAAATGTTTTCATTTATAGCATTTTACTTTCTATTAACTTTAGGACTAATTTTAATATATCCTGGAAAGGAAAATGAGCACTTTAATTTCTGAAATTGAGATTCTATAGTTTTGATATCTTTACAGGCTCTTCAGAGCTCTCAAGATTCCTGAGCATAAAAGAATTCCCTTTTTCATGTGAAAACAAACTTCTCAAACAGTGCACTGAACCTCCCAGATTTTTTCCAGCTTTGTGCGATCTGAGTTACATGCTCAATTGAGACAAGACGGGACTAACAGGGAAAACTTTAAAGGATCTAGGTGTGTTTACCTTTCATTTTTATTTGCCTTTGATGTTTGATTTATATTCAAGGTGACCAAGGGTTTACTGACCTCATTAATCTACTTCTTCTCAGAACTGATTCCTCTCACTTAGAAACTAAGATCTGTATATTCTCATTTTTTTGTTTGAGTGGGCAGAAGTTCTACAGGTGTGAAGTTGAATATTTATTTCCATTTCACACCTTTCTAGGCATTATTAATTAAAAGCAGTAGTTTGCTAATAGGGACAATTTGAATCAACCCCACAATGTTTGGGAGATTCCGTGGAAGAAAGTAACACTCAATTTCTTCTAGTCGGGTAGACAGACAGGCCTGTCTTATTCTACCTTCTGATTTCTGCTTCCTCCTCATAATCCCACTTTAGATCTAGACAGTGCAGGGTACAGGAAATTATTACAGCTAAATGCATTTCCTCCTCCTCACTGTGTATTTTCTAACCTAAATTGCAGGGAGAAGAGAGAATCAGGCGTTGTTTTATCATTATCCTTCTGCTTTTCACCTGTTCTTAAACGAAATCCATTAGGTCATTCTCAGATACATTAGAGTAGATTAAATTTTTACTCCTCCGGGGTCGAGGTACTGTCACCAGGGTCACGAGAAGAAAGAAAATCGCAGTCCTGGCAGATTGTGGTGGCTCACGCTGTAATCCCAACACTTTGGGAGGTGCCCGAGGCAGGCTGAGATCAAAGGGTCAGGAGATTTGAGACCACGGTGAAACTCGTCTCTACTAAAAATACAAAAAATTAGCCCGCATGGCGGCGAGTGCCTGTAGTTCCAGCTGCCGGAGAGGAGGCTGGGGCAGGAGAATGGCATGGGAGGCGAGGAGCTTGCAGTGAGCGAATTGCGCCACTACACTCCAACTGGGTGACAGAGTGAGACTCGATCTCAAAAAAAAAAAAAAAAAAAAAAAGAAAGAAATCTTTGATCCTGTTTCTTATAGCAAATTGGGAAAAATTCTGAGACAAGACACACATGGGCTTTATATAAATTAGGCAGTAAATCATTAAAACATTAAGTAATGACCACAATAAGTAGAGTAGGTGGAATGAAATTGAAAGGGAAAGCTCAATTTAGAATAGTTAGAGAGTGACATTGTTGGGCTGTGTTTTACTCAAAGATACATCTTGAATTGTAATTCCCATAATCCCCATGTGTTGTGTAGAGACCTGGTGGGGAGGTGGTGAATCCTTGGGGCGGTTACCTCCATGCTGATGTGTAATAGTGGGTGAAGGTTCTCATGAGATCAGTGGTTTTCTAAGGGTTTCCCCACTTGGCACTTCCACTTGCTGCCACCATGTAAAGAAGATGTGTTTCAACACTATTCCTTAATTGTGTTTCCTGAGGCCTCCCAGCCATGCTGAACTGTGAGTCAATTAAATATCTTTCCTTTACTCATTATCCAGTCTTATTAGCGGTGTGAGAATGGACTTATATAATAAATTTACAGCATGAGAATGGGAGGTGTTGCTGTACAGATACCCCAAAAATAGAATCAGCTTTGAAACTGGGTAACAGGCAGAGATTGTAACAGTTTGGAGGGACTTAAAGAGAAGAGGGAAAACAGGGAAAGTTTGGAACTTCTTAGATGGCTTTGACAAAATACTGATAGTGAGTATGGATGATGGGGGTCCAGAGCTGAGGTGGTCTCAGATGGAGATAAGAAACTTGTTGGGAACTGAATTAAAGGTCACTTTTACTATCAAAAGAGACTAGTGGCATTTGCTCCTGCCCTAGAGATCTGTGGAACTTTGAACTTGAGAGAGATCGTTTTAGAATTTATCTGGTGGAAGAAATTTCTAAGCAGCAAAGCATTCAAGAGGAAGCAGGTAAAATGTTTTGGAAAATTTGCAGATAGATGTTGTGACACCCGCTAAGCAAAAACAACACATTTGCTAAAGGGAGAAATTCAAACCCACTGCAGAATACTTGCATAAGCAATGAGGAGGTGAATGTCATGAATCCATGAGACAATGGAGAAAAATGTCCTCTAGGGCTGTCAGACACACCTTTGTGCCAGCCCTCCCATCCACAAGCAGAAGGCCCTGGGAGGAAAAAAATGGTTTTCATGAACAAGACTGGGCCCCAGCCTGCTGTGCAGCCTAGGGACTCCATCCTGCATCCCTAGCCACTCAGCCATGCCTAAAGGGCGAAGGTGCAGCTGGGCTGTGTGGCTTCAGAGGTGCAAGCCTCAAGCCTTGGCAGCTTTTAAGTGGTGTTGAGCCTGTGGCTGCACAGAAGTCAGAAGTGAGGTCTGGAAACCTCCCACCTAGATTTCAGAGTATATATGGGAAATGCCTGGATGTCCAGGCAGAAATTTCCCTACGGGGGCAGATCCCTCATGGAGAACCTGCACTGGGGCAGTCCACAGAAAGGAAATGTGGGGTTGGAGCCCTCGCCTGAAGTCCCACTGGGGCACTGCCCTGAGTGGGTGAAGAGACCACCATCCTCAGACTGGCAGAATGGGTAGATCCACCAACAGCTTGCACTGTGCACCTGGAGAAAGCTGCAGATACTCCAACACCAGCCCATGAAAACAGAGGAGAGGGGTGGCTATACACTGCACAGAAGCCACAGGGATATGCAAACTTTAAGGAGCTGTGGGAACCACCTCTTGCATCAGTGTGACCTGGATGTGTGAGAGATAAAATAAGAGATCATTTGCAGACTTTGGGTTTAATGACTGCCCTTTTAGTTTCCTGATGATTTAGGACCTGTAGCTCTTTCATTTTATTAATTTCTCACATTTTTTAGACGTTGTATTTTCCCCAGTGCCTGTGTACCCCCATTGTATCTGGGAAGTGAGATTTGCTTTTGATTTTCAGACTCATAGATTGGGAGGACTTGTGTCGATGAGACTTTGTAGCCAGACTTTTGAGTTAATGCAGAAAAAGTGGCTTTGGGGGATTGTTGGAAGAGCATGATTGTGTTTAGTGAGAGAAATGTAGGGACCTTGTAGAATTTAGGAGGTTGGGGGCAAATTATGGTTTGGCTGTATCCCACTCAAATCTCATCTTGGTGGATTCCATAATCCCACGTGCTGTGGGAGGGACCTGGTGGGCAGTGAGTGAATCGCCGTTAGTTACCTTCAAATACTGTTCTCATGATAGTGAGTGAGTTCTCCTTGAGATCTAGTTTGTTTTATAATAGGCTTTTCCTCTTTTTACTCGCCACTTCTGCCACCATGTAAAGAAGAGATGTTTGTTTTTTTTCTTCCCACTATGATTGTAAATTTCCTGGGTCTCCCAACCATGCTGAACTGAGTCAATTAAACCTCTTTCCTTACCATAAATTACCCAGTCTCGGGTATGTCTTTATGTAGTGAGAATGGAGTGTACAAAAAAGACTAAAGGTGTAAGACGTAAATATCTTAAGTATGGGTAGAAGTTGGATGATAAATGATGATGAAATTAGGCAGCCGAGGAAGGTTCATAGCAGGCAAACATGGTAGTATTAGTGTATGGGACTGAGGAGAACACCTAGAAGAAGAAAAGATACTGAGGTGACAATCTTACTTAAATTACAATGAGACATTCATTGGATAAAATGAGATGAATAAATGTCTATAAAGCACATTAAAAATACAGACTACTGAACCCACTCAGAGTTTCAATTGGTTGGTCTGTGTGAGGCCAGAAAATTTACATTTCAATTACCAAGGGAACTCTGATGCTGCTGATGAGGTGGGTGCCACATGACAGGAATAACTGATCTAATTAGGAGACAACTAAGAGCAAATACAATAGCTTGTCATTGTTTTTATGCAATGAAAATCTGAAAGATTAAAGAGGCCGCACCTATGGGACTGTCAAATCTCAACAGTATCCAAACATATTTTTGTAGCTGCTATTTCTTCAAAATTAGACTTGCCAGTGTTAGGTACAGAAAATGTGCAACTAGCTAAGCTTGGTGGTGGTGGTGAAATAATAACATGACTCCATGAATCAATCAGGCCCTCAACCTAAGTTTTCAAAGTATTTTGGATAAATTAGTAGAAACGTATACTTATTCTCCTTTTCTGATAGATTTACAATGTTGGATTACATTGTACTTTAGTGGAATTTCCTCAGCACTGTCGATCTGCACTCTATGTTAGATTTCTGTACTTCTAGATGGGACATCACAGCTCTAGTGGAATCAATAGCACCATAAACCATGTCCTTAAATATGCAGCCACTTGGTTCAAGAAACTTCTACAAATTAGAGTCTGCAAAGAAATTGATTCAGAACCAGTGTTTCTGCTGAGCTGATCTAAGGACTCATTAAGGGATGTCCATTCTGCAGGAATGCCAACATATTTACTCTTTTGCTTGTTGTCAGGCTAGACAGCAAATGAATCTGTTTCCTGAATTAAGCGAAAGGTAAAGCGTTCTGGGCTATTCTTATTTTTCTAAACTGAATCAATGAGAGGGACAATGATGGGGAGTTGAAACTTTGACTCTGGGTTTGTACTCAGTACATTAATGTTTTCTCTACCTTTTTTCTCTCTTTTTGGAAAAAAATAATCTTCACATTTCTAGAGATAAATTGATAACTCAAATTTGTACTTTGGGAGTTCATTACCTGATGGTCAGTCTGTGCATCTGGTCAAGACAAATGGAAAACAACTTGGGAAGCATACTGCCAAACATAAGCTTTAGATAAGAGAAATCAGAGATAAACTACAAAGAGAATTCTCTAGACTAGACATGAATAACTGTGACTTCCATAGTCATCTGGCATTACGACCCTCTGAAGATAATATGAAACACCTTACTGAGCCAATAGTCACCTCATATTTTACCTTCCATTTTCTGTATCTTGCATATATTTGTTTGGAACAAGCAACTTCAGTACTTTGCACTAAACTAGACTTTCCTATTTTCTCCATCTGTTTCCTTAGTTTACATCTATCCATTCATTCCTTTATTGGATTTGGTTTTTGAGGGATGTGGAGAGCAATCTAGTAGAGTGGGCATTTTGGAGCCGGGTGGCCAGAAGACCAGGGTTTAAAGTACTAGAGTATTGCCACTAGCTGTGACCTAGAGAAAAGAGACAAGAATTACACAATTCCTGCTGTCAGTGGCTCCTAAAGTGAAATGTGTACCGTAGGTTTACCTTCAAGTTGATTATACTTGGCACATGGATGAATACTTTTAATTTGAATATTAACACCTTGGCTGATGTCTTCAAAACTAATATTGAAAACCTGTCTCTGGAACTCCCCTGTCGGACATCAATACCCAAACATGTGGTGGGGTTTGGGAACTGAACCTGTCCTGCACACTGCCAATGTAATTTACAGGTGCTGCACCATCTGGGGACCCAAGGACAAGACTGACCCTCCTCTCATCCTATCATTTGGTGCCTGTGCATCCTGGGAGTCTGAGGATTGATAACTCCACCCATGAGTGCTAGTTTGGCCATTATCAAGGAGCCTGGCGACAGACCTGCTCTGCCCACCCACTTCTTTTGCTGGCAGCCCAGCACCAAACACACAATCTGGGAGCCTGTGCTATACCCCAGCTGGTGCCTGTGCAGCACCATCAGGAGGGACCCCAAAAGAAAGGTCTGTATACACCTGATACCACCACCATTAGTGCCCTAGGATCAGCCTACTTAATGTCCCTGTCCCCAGCACAGAAGCCTTGCAGCAGCATCCCATCAAAACCACAGTCTAAGACACTTCAGAACTTAACAACTGATGCCTGGTGCAGCTGAAGAAATGCGTACAGAGGGGTACCCAGCACTCATAGAATCAAGCGTCAATATATTTCTACCAACCAACATGAAAGACACATCTATGGAAAAGTCTTCACCCTATAATGTATATAAAATTATGGAAGAAGTGATGTACTCAGATGCACAGATATCAAAGGCTTCCAAGAACAAAGAAACAAGGAAAAGCAAGAAAGATAATCTCTCAAGGAACACAGTAATTCTCTGGAAGTAGACTCCAAAGAAAAGAAAATTTATAAAATGCTTGAAAAAAGGTAAAAATACTGATACTGAATCTCTATAAGATAGGATAGAACACAGAAATATAGAAATCAAAATCAGGAAACAATTCATGACTTGAATGAGAGTTTGAAAAGAACCAAATGGAATTTCACTATGAAGAATTCAATGAATGAAAGAGAAAAACACACTCAGGGTATAGAAACAATAAACTAGGTAAAACAGAATAATTTCTGATTTCGAAGCACATATCCTCTAGGAAACTACTCAGTTGGTGAAAAACAGAAAAATTATTAAAGAACGTAAAAACATATGTGGGTCCAGGTGCAGTGGCTGACACCTGTAATCCCCAGCACTTTGGGAGCGTGGAGGGATCACTTGAGCCCAGGGTTCAAGATCCCAGCCTGGAGCAGATGGAGAGACCCTTATCTCTACATAAAATTAAAATGCGTAATAGTTGAATTAATTCTGGTTGCCCTATGATCCCAACCTCAGGAGGCGCGGGGTTGAAGGATACTTAGTGAGTCAGAAATTCAAGGTGCCAGTTGGCTTTAATCACAGTGCACTCAGCTGGGATAACAAAGTGAGACCTCATCAATTAAAAGGTGAAATTATTTTAAAATGAGAGCTTATGCTTAAAATATAGTGTCACAGAATCCCTTGGTGTGTTTACGCTTTTTCCGGCTGAAACTTCACATGACCAGTGGTGCGCTGCCCAAGTTTTGCTCCAGACTCACTGGGCTTGTTCCTCCATGAGCCAACAGAGTTTGCAATCGGCTTGTACTGTGGCCTGGATCCCATGCCACCAAGGGTGAGTAAACATGAGGCAACAAGGGGTGTGTGAGTGAACATGGGTCTGCCACTGCATCCAGGCATGCCAGCTGCGGTGGGGTGGAAACACTCAGAACCAGGCCTGAACACTCTCACTTCATGCAAGGCTGTGGCTGGACCAGGTGTACCACAGAGTGGCTCCCACCATAGGGTTGCCAAAGGGAATGAGGTAGAACCTGGAGTTTGGAGATGTCAGAGACTGTGAAGAAGCTGGCCTGGGGAACCCCTAGGTCTGGAGTTCAGTGAAGAGCTGCAGCTTATTACTCTCCTATAAACCCCACACAATGTGGCAAAGTGAGGGGGTGTGTTCCAGCCCTGTGTTTGTGTTACACTACTCTTTCCCGGTGTACCATTTGGGTGGGTCCCACAGGTTCTGTCCCATGTCAGGAGAATAAGGGAATGTGGACAACTGGAGTGTGAGCAAATCAGAGGAGCTTCATTGAATGACAGACTTAGTAGCTCTCAGGAGACCCAAAGTCTCTGATGGAGGTGTCGAGGAAGAGTGTCCAGTTTCTCAGAAGGGGAGACCTGTGAGTGAGTAGCTCCTTTCTGCAGGCAGGTCATCCCACAGTGGAGTCGAGGAGACCCAAAGTGGTAGCTCTTTCCCACATCTGGTGGTGACTTCTCTGGCAAAGTCTGGCACGGAGTCTGAAGTTTGTGTATATGGGCTTTAGAGGGAGGGAAGTGTGTGCTGGTTGGCCCATGGGCAGCCATGGGTGAGTCCAGCAAAACTTCATCAAGTTCTTAATCCCTGGGCCATAGACTCCCGCAGGACAGGCCGGCCTGGGCTTGAGCCATCACTGGCAGAAGGTGGAAACTTCACTGAGACCCTGTCCCTGCAAGGAGCCTGTCTGTCTAGTGATGCCATCCCTACATGTCATCCACCATGCCCAGACTGTTTGTGCTGAGGGGCACCTGCAGGCCTTCACAGACCCCCCCTCAGCCCTTTTGTTCTCCCTCCCATGCCTGTCAGCTAGGAGGGGCCAAGGCAGCAGGAGGTTGAGGTGTACCCAAGTACCACCCTGAGTGTGTGCACCAATCTGGGTTGTGATGACAGCACCCAGGCTTGACCACAACTGCTCCACCCTGGGCAGGCACCAGAGGCGGGAGAGGCCAGTCCGGTGGCAGCAGGCACTTCTGAACCTGTCGGGGAAGGGGACTTCCGGGCTCCTAAGATCCACAGGGGATGTGGGTTCATAGCCATGGCTGAGCAGCTGCAGCTGGGTGAAGCAATGCTCCAACCCTGTCATCTCCAAGCCTGCCTGTTCCCTAGCTCCCACCAGCTCTGTAGGTAGCAACCCAAGCCACACAGTGGCTGGAGCAGGTGTCTTTAAAGAACCCTCAAGTCTGCCATCAATGCATGAACACAAAGTGACCAAATATTTAATTTCTGGAATTCCTGGGAGGAGATGGACCAAACAGAAAAAACCAATTAATGGGAAATAATGTTTGAAAACTTATGTAAATCTTGCAAAATTATAGAAATCCAGATATAGGAGCCTCAAAGTATATGCACAAATAAATTCAACCTAAAAGGTCTTTTCTAAAGACACATTATGGTCAAACTGTCAAAGTCAAGACAAAGAGAATTCCAAAACAAAGAGAAAGCATAAGGTTACCATATGAAGATTCCCATTAAGACTAACAGCATATTTTTCAGCAAAAGCCTCACAGGCTAAGAGAAAGGTATAGTATATTTAGGATTGCTGAAGGAAAAAGAAATCATTATCCAATAATACTACAGCCAACAAAGCTTCTTCAAAATGAAGGAGAAGCCAGTTCTTATGAATGGAGGCAGGAAATCTGAAGGAATTCATGTAAACAACCTATAGAAATGCTAAGTGGAACCACACCTACACCTGAGTAAAGGAATATCTACATCATTAAAACACCATGGGGAGTATAAAATCCACTAGTATGGCAGAAAACACACATAAATAAGGGAGAGAAAAAACTCAAATGTTACCACTACAGAGAGAAAACCACCAGACTACAATGATTAAAAACAAAGAAAGAGAAACAACTGAAGGACACATAAATAGAAACAAAATTAATAAAATGGAAGAATAAGCCCTCACATATCAATAACAACATTGAATGTAAATAGATTACACTTTACATAAAGATATAGACGGCTGAATGAATAAAAAATCATAGCAACTATGCTTCTAGAATAAGCCTCATCACCTCTAAAGACACATAGGAATAAAAATAATAAAGGGATGAAATAAATATTTCATACAAATGAAAATAAGAGTGAGTAGAATAGCTATACTTAAGATAAAATGGATGTTAAGTCAAAACAGTAAAAAGAGAAAAATAGGTCATTATGTAGGTGATCAATTCAAGCAAGAGAATATAAGAATTTAGAAATAAATATGTATTCAAAACTGATGCACCCTAGATATATAAACAAATATTGTCCCACTAAAAAGGGAGATATAGATTACAATACAATAATAGTTAGAGACTTTAGCCCCACTCTTACAATTGGACATGGATCATCTAAGACCAAAACCATCAAAAAAACCAGCAATTTAAACTTCATTTTAAACAGAAAAGGGACCTAACAGGCCCATTTATCAAAACTTTCTGTCCAAAAGCTGAGACATGCACATTCTTCTCCCTCAGCACGTGGGCATTCTTCAGGATAGATATGTTAGAACACAAAACAAGTCTCAAATTTTAAAAAATTAAATTACATTCAATTGTATTCATAAGCCACAACAGTTTATGACAAAAATTAATAACCAGAGGAACTTCAGAGCTACAACAAAACAACAACAATTATACTCCTGAATGTCCACTGGAGTTAATGAAAAAAGAATGAAGGAAATAAAAAGCTTAAATGAAACAAATGAAAATGGAAGCAACATACTAAAACCTGTGAGAATACAGCAAAGCATTGCTAGGAAGTTTTATAGGATGAACACCACATAAAAGTGATATTTTAAATTAAAGGAAACCTACTGATGTAAAGGACCAATTGTATGAAACCAAACAAAAAATTAGTATAGGTAAGAAATAATAAACATCAGGTAGAATTAAAAACTGGACTTAAAAACAATACAAAGGATCCTTAAAAAACAAAATGGTGGTTGTTTGAAAATATAAACAAAATAGACAAAATCCTTAACTAGACTCATGAAAAACAATACACATATAAATAAATCAGAGATGAAAAGGGAATATTAAAATTGATGTAACAAATACAAAGAATCATTAGAGATTATGAACAACAATATGCCAACAAATTGGAAAATCTGTAAGAAATAGACCAAATCACTGGGCACATGAAACACCATGATTGAATCAGAGGAAATTAAGAAACTGTTCAGACCAATGGGAGATAAGATTGAATCAATAATAAAATCTCCCAACAGAAGGAAAGAATAATAGGAGCTAAATGGATGACATATGGTCACCAAACTTACAAGAAGAATTAACACAAATTCTTCTTGGGTATTCAAAACATTAAAGGAGACGAATTAGCAACTCATTCTACAAGAATTACCCTAATACACCAAAAACAGAAAGGACATATGAAAAAAAGAAACATAGACCAACATCCTTCCTTAAATATAGACTCAAAATCCTGTAGAAATATTAGCAAAATGAATCTAAACATCAAAAGGTAATACACCATAATCAAGTGGAAGTTAATTTCAGAATCTAAACATGTTTCAACATATGCAAATCAATAGAAATGTGGTACATCTATGTAAACAGAATTATAGGACAAAAGCCATATAATTATCTCAATGAATTACGGGAAAAGCATTTTGCTAAAATTTGATATCCTTCATAATAAAAACTTTTAAACAAATTAATAGATGGAACATACCTAACCATAACAGAGGCCACATGTAAGAAACCACAGCCTATATCATGTGGATGGGAAAAGATGAAATATTTTCTGTAATAACTTCTGAATAGGGTTTCCACTTTCACCATTCTTATTTAACATAGCACTGAAACTCTAATGAAATCATAAGAAATGAAAGGCATCCAAATTGGAAGAGAGGAATTGAAATTATCCTTCTTTTGAACAACCATAATAATATACAATATAATAATATATTTAAAGAATAAGATGAAAGACCTCTACAATTAAAACTACCTAAACATTGATGGAAGAAAGAAATTGAAGAGACACAACAAATGGAAAAATAACCGATGTTCACGGATCCAAAAGAATTAATTTGTAAAAATGTCCACATCGAAGCAGATCTATAAGATTAAATGTAATCCATATCAAAATATGATGATATCCTTTTCAGACCAATAATGAGGAATAAGATTGAATCAATAATAAAATCTCCCAACAGGGAAAAGACCAGGGTAAATGGATTGACATGGTCACTTAAACTTACAAAAGAAAATTAACACAAATTCTTCTTAAGGTCAAACATTAAAGAGAGACAGAATTCTTTCTAACTCATTCTGAGTACTAATACCAAAAACAGAAAGGGACATAACAAAGAAAGCATGAGCCAACATCTTCATAAATATGAACTCAAAATCCTCAATAAAATATTGGCAAATGAATCTAACCACACATCAAAAGGTAATACACCAAATCAAGTGGGATTAATTTCAGGAATCTAAACATATTTCAACATATGCAAATCAATAAATGTGGTACATCATATAAGCAGAATTGGGACAAAGCCATATAATTATCTCAATAGATGCAGGAAAAGCATTTGCTAAGGTGATATCCCTTCATAATAAAAACTTTCAACAAATTAAGCATAGATGGAACATACCTATGCTCATAACAGAATACAATATGAAACCACAGCCTATATCATATTGGATGGGGAAAGATGAAATATTTTCCTGTAAGCCAACCTGGAATAAGGATACCCACTTTCACCATTCTTATTTAACATAGCACTGAAACTCCTAGCCAGAGAAATCACGCCAAGAGAAAGAAATGAAAGGCATCCAAATTGGAAGAGAGGAATTAGAAATTATCCTTCTTTTAGGACAACATAATAATATACAATATAATAATATATTTTAAAGAATAGATGAAAGACCTCTACAATTAAAACTACTAAACATTGATGAAAAGAAATTGAAGAGACACAAATGGAAAAATAACCGTGTTCACGGATCAAAAGAATTAATTTTGTAAAAATGTCCACATTACTCAAAGCGATCTATAGATTAAATGTAATCCATATCAAAATACCAGTGATATCCTTTTCAGAAATTCAATGTGTAGCGACAATTTTAATTAAAATAGAGCTACCATAAGATCTGTAATCCATTACTGGGTATTTATCCAAAGGAAGAGAAATCAGTATATCTGAAATTACCTGCACCCTCATGTTTATTGCAGCACTATTCATAACAGTCAAGATATACAACTAACTTAAGTCCATCAACAGAAGAATGAATAAAGAAAATATAGTGTATATACACAGCGGGTGGTTCAGCCATAAAAAGAATGAAATTCTGTCATTTGCAACAACTGGGACATTATGTTAAAGTGAAATAGTCCAGGCACAGACAGACAAATATGCATGTTCTTACTCTCATATGTGGAAGCTAAAAAGTTGATCATGGGGTAGAGAGTAGAATGGTTAATAAGGGCTAGAAGAGAGAGGGTGGGTGGGAAATGAAGAGGAAGTTAACAGGTGCAAACATATAGTTAGATAGAAGGAAAAACTTCTAGGGCTCAATAGCACAGGAAGGTCGAGCTATAGTTAAGGAGAGAATTGACTGTACTCTGACAAAATAGCTGAAAAGGTTAAATGCTCCCAACACAAATAAATGGTATTTTGAGGTGATGGATATCTAAATACTTAATATTGTCATTACATTGTATGCATGTACCAAAATAGCCTGTATATGCCAATAAAATGTACAATTATTATTTATCAAAAAAGTTGTACAAGAATACTTATTCATAGTAGCTATCTTTTTTGAGCAAGTGGCATCTGTTTGCCAATTATCACCAAGAGTAGAAGTCTGAACACTTTATAAAAATCTATAACTAAAACAGTAGCTGCAATTCACAGATACAGTTGCTTAGAACAATTTTGGCCTAGGTATTGAAGTAAAAATGTATATTGATTTTAAGTAAAATATAAAAAGTAGCAATCCCTTAGCGTGGTGTCACGACATGAAAATTGTGAAAGTGTATGGAATAGCTGAGTTTTGAGAAATATTTCTAAACCTATGAAACTTAGAATCTAGTTAATTATTCACTTATCAACTCAACACCTATTTACTGAGCAGATGCTTTTATATATCAGGCATTGTGTTGAGCACAACAGAGGTTAGGTGTGCAAGAGAAACACAATTCATCTTGACACTCACAACCCTCACTTTGGTACATCTAGTACATCGAGATAATGAACAATATTTATAATAAAACCACAGAAATTTCACCACAAAACTGTGCTGAACAAATTGTCTGGGATAAACTAAAGGAAGACTAACACTTGTGTGGGAACTGAAACTTCATAGTGTAATTGCTGCTTGAGTTGAGTCTTGAAAAATGAATGATTTTAAATAGTCAAAGAAAGAAGGCAGAATGAGTAGTATGAATGGGTGAAAAGTTGCACCCTTTGGAAAAGTATGTATTTTTTGTGGATAATAACCTGAAGTTTGGGGTTGTTAGGTTATACAATATTGGAGTAGTGGAGAGGGAGGCAGAGGTGGGAGGCTATGTGAAAGGAGGGCAGGGACCAGGTTGGGAAGGGACTTTGGTGCCATGTCAGTGAGATGCAGACCATGGTGAGAAGGCCATGGATAATTAAAAACACTTAGAGATATACCATGATTAAATTTTATATTTAGAACTTATTTTGGTATAGGTAGATTCTCCTTACCCTGATGTGATTATTATCATTATATATATATCAAAATATCATGTACTCCATGAATATATATACCTACTATGTACCCAAAAGATTAAAAGTCTTTCAACAGCTGATATAACAATTAATGGAGAAAAGATTAGGTGCTTTTCTGCGAGATCAAGAAAAGACAAGGATGTACATTCTCCCCACTTCTATTCAACCTTCATTAAGGTTCTTAATTAAATAAAGCCGCGATGAAAAATAAAAGACACACATTAAAGAAGAAGGCTGGGCTGTGACGGTGGCTCACGCTTGTAATCCCAGCACTTTGGGAGGCCGAGGATCCACCCGAGGTCAGGTCCAGACCATGGTGAAACCCGTCTCTACTAAAATACAAAAAAATTAGCCGGTGGCAGGTGCCATGAGTGCCAGCACCGAGGAGAGGCGAGAGGCAGGAGAATGGTGAACCGGGAGGCGGAGCTTACAGTGAGCGAGATCGCCACACTACAAAAGCAAACTGCCGGTGAAGACTCTGTCTCAAAAAAAAAAAAAAAAAGAAAGAAGGAAAACTATCTTTATTCACAGAGGCATGCCAATATATATGTAGGGAGTGCAATCGTACAAAGCGAATACAGAAAACAACTGGAATTATTTCATAAAACTATCAAGATTACAGGATATAAGATCAATATATAGGAAATCCAATTGTATTTCCATATGCTATACCAATGAATTATAAGAAATGGTAATAAGAAAATTTAATAACTGATATTAAATAGTTAGGGGATAAACCAGAGCATGGTGGCTCACATCACAATCCAACGCCTGAGGGCGGCGAGACGAGATCCGCGAGGTCAGGAGATCCCGAAAGTTCACATCCACCATTGCTGCGGTGAAACCCACTCTTTACTAAAATAGCGGACGTGGGGCGGAGTGCCGCAGTCCCAGCTACTCAGGAGAGCTGGAGACAGGAGATGGGTGTGAACCGAGGCCGGAGCTTTTACAGAGTGACTTAAGTTCATGCCACTGAAGTGCAGCGCCCTGGGCAACAGGCGAGACGCTCCATCTCAAAGAAAAAAACTTAGGGGATAAATCTGACCATGAGGTTGTATACTGAAAACTTAGAAAAATATGAATTAGAACGCGGGATGTTAAAAAGAATTACATGTTGAGAATTTCAAAAGTTTCTAAAATAAAAGATCTAAAAAAAAGAGAGCTAAAATCTGCTGATGGGGTAGAATTACAATATTATTAGCATTAGCAATTCTCTCCCACATTGACTTATATATTTAAAAGTAATTCAGATAAAAATTCCAGCAGGCTTTTTTCTTTGTAAAATGTATGAATGATTCTAAATTTGATGTGGAAATGTAAAGGACATAGGAATAGGCAAAACAAATCTGAATATAAAAAGCAAAGCTAGAGAATTAGCAGCTATCTGATTTCAAGATTTTATTATAAAGCTACAGTAATCAAAACAATTGATACTGATATAAAGTAGATCAAAGGTAGAATAGAGAATCCAGAAGTGGTCCCACACATATATAAACAATTGATTTTCTACAAATGTGAAAAGACAACAGTAGAGAAAGATTGCCTTTTCAGCAAGCAGCAATTGAAACAGCGAATATCAAAACCTGCAAAAAACATCCATACATTGCATTATGTACAAAAATTACCTCAAAATGGGATGTAGAGCTAAATAAACCTAAAACTGTAAAACTTCCAGAAGGGAAATATAAAAGAATATCATTGTGACTTAGGTTTAGAAAAATGTTTCTAGATGGTCACATGCATAGTGAAAAGCACGATCTATAAAAAATTGATACAGGTGGATTGTATCAAAGTTAAAAACTTTGTTTCCCAAAGGTGCTGTTAAGAGAATGAGAATGAGGCAAGGTTCAGAGATAGAACATTTGCAAAATAAATAGTTGATAAAGGGAATTAAATCTACAATAATTTCTAAATAATTTCAAATCCTCAATAATTAGGAAACAAACTGGAATTAAAACAAAGAGGAAAATATTTGAACAGACACATCATCAAATAAGAAATATAAATATAGCAAATAAATAGGGAAATAGTTTGATGTAACTAGTCATTGAGAAATGCAAATTTACACAGATAGAATAAAATTATCACTGTACATTTATTAGAGTGGAAAAATTTAAAAAGCCTGACCATACTAATTGAAAAACATATGTAAAAGTGACATTTTCATACACTCATGAATTGCAGGGCGTAAAATGGTACTTTACAAAATACTCTAGAAATAATTTGTTAGTTTCTTAGAAAGTTAAAGATACCACCATATGAAGTCCGTCATTCCATTCCTTTGTATTTCCGAGAAATGAAAGCATATGTTGATAAAAGACTTGTACCTGAATGCTCATAGCATCTTTATTTTAATGAAATCCCAACTGGAAACAACTTAAGAGTCCGTCAACATGTGAATGGATAACAAATTGTGGTATGTCACAATACAATGGAATACTACTAAGCAATAAAACAGAATGAATTATTTATATCCCAAAAACATACTTGAATTTCTAAATAATTTTTTTCTTGAAAGAAGCTAGAAAAAGCTTATGTCGTAGTTGTATGAGTCCATTTGTATAAAGCCTAGAATACAAACTAAAAGTATTAATTTTCTAGGGCTGCCATAATGAAGTACCATAAAATGACTGGCTTAAACAACGAAATTTATTGTCTCACAGTTCTGGAGGTTAGTAATATGATTAAGTTGTGGGCAGGTTGGTTCACTGGGGATTTAGGAAAGCATGGTTGCATGTTCTTCACTGCTTTCACCAGTGATTAGTTTACTGGCAATCTTTGGTGTTTCTTTGGGTGTGTGGAAGGGTTACCCTGATCTCTGCCTTATTGTCACATGGCATTTTTCCTGTGTGTTAGCTACGTATTATTCCCTTTTTGTAATGTAAATCGCATAATGGATTAAGGTCCACCATAATCTTAACTTGATTATCTCTGTGAAGATCAAATTTTCCAAATAGAGGGTTACATTCTGAGGTTCTAGAATTAGGAATTTGATATATACATTTTGGGGAACACAGTTTAACCCATGACACTAATATATCATGACAGAAAGTATAAATTAGTGGTAGGAATGTGGGCATATGGGAAAGGAGTGGGAAGAGAAATTGGCATGAGAAAACTTAGGACTGGTGGATATGTTCATTATTTTTGTATGAAATATATTTCAACTGGTGTATTATATATAAAAAGAAAGTATTCAGTTATACACTTAAAATACATGCAGTTTTATTATGTCAATTGGAGCTTAATAAAATTGAAATCCCTGCAATGGCTCATGCCTGTAGTCCCAACACTTTGGGGAGACTGAGGTGGAGTGCTTGAGCTCAGGGTCTGAGACCAGCCTGGGAAGCAGTGGCAAAAACCCATCTCTACAAAAGGAGTACAAAAAGTGTGAAGTCCTGTGGTTGGTGCCTGTAGTCCCACCTGCCAGGGCTGAGGTGGGAGAATCTCTTGAGCCACCTGAGGAGGTGGAGGCAGTGAACAAATATGATTGAGCCACATTGTGCCTCAGGGTGAAAGAAGATACCCTGTCTCAAAAAGAAAGAAGAAAAAAGAAAAGAAAGAGAGAGAAAGAGAAAGAACAGAGAGAGATAGAGAGGAAGGAAGAGGAAAAGGGAAGAGAAGAAGGAAGGAAGGAGGAAATTCTACACTGTGTGAGTAAAACAAAGTAGAATGAATCATTGGTTCAGCTTGTGTTTGTGTGGTGGTTGCTACTTCATGACAAAGAAAAAGCAAAGGGGATTAATTTGGAATGGGAATAGGCTGATGGATTCAACTTCAGACATGTTGACTTGGATATTTTGTTGGAATAATTATAAGTGTCCAGTAGACAGTTTAATGGGTCTGAAGTTTGGAAATGGGCTCTTGGCTTGAAAAAAAATCACCATTACCCTTCCTATGGCTATATTCTTGAGTGGTGACTGTCATCTTAAATTTGTATTTAATATCTCCTTAGCTTTTACTGAAAGTTTTATTATATATGTTTAGGTCCCGAACAAAATATTTGTTTACTTATACACAATTTTGGACAAGTTATGAACAAATCTTATAGGAATTTTATAGAATCAGGAAAAATT
>JAKGGE010002047.1:0-27816 GCA_023748175.1 Hoolock leuconedys
ACCATTACCCCTTCCTATGGCTATATTCTTAGTGGTAACTGTCATCTTAAATTTGTATTTAATATCTCCTTAGCTTTTACTGAAAGTTTTATTATATATGTTTAGGTCCCGAACAAAATATTTGTTTACTTATACACAATTTTGGACAAGTTATGAACAAATCTTATAGGAATTTTATAGAATCAGGAAAAATTAGTGGTATAGAATTGACGTCTTTAACATATCGAGACTTCTAATTCATAAGCATGATATGTTTCTCTGTTAATTTAGGCTTTATATATTGTATTTCAATTAAGGTTTTCTAACATTTTACAAAAATTATTGAACATGTTGTGTATGAAATGTTCATAGGTACTGAGAAGCACTTTTTCTTTCAATTGTTAGCAGTTTGACTATGATCTGTTTGGGTTTGATTTCTTTCCTTTCCTTTTTTTTGAGACAGAGTTTCATTCTGGAGTGCAGTGGCAGGATCTCGCCTCACAGCAACCTCTGGCCTCCCAGGTTAAGCGATTCTCCTGCCACAGCCTCCATAGTAGCTGGGCTTATAGGCGTGTGCCACCATGCCCAGCTAATTTTTGCTATTATTAGTAGAGATGAGGTTTCACCATGTTGGCCAGGCTGGGGTTGAACCCTTAACCTCAGGTGATCCGCCCGCCTGGGCCTCCCAAAGTGCTGGGATTACAGGCGTGAGCCAGCGTGCCTGGCGAGTAGTTTTTTTTTTTTTTAAAGATTAAAATCGCATATTCAGAGAAGTTTTCAGTGACGTGGAGATATTTGAACAAACCCAAAGAATGTTAGAGAGTGAGTCTTGCATATGGGAGGATGAGAGTTCCAGACAGAATGAATAGCGAGTGCAAACGCCCTGAGGTGGAACCATGCTTGGTGTGTTTGACAAATGGCTAGGAGGCCAGCATAGTTTAAGTGGAGGAGCCAGGGCAAGAATAGTTGGAGATGAGATTCAAAATTAATGGGATCCAGGCCAGGCAGGTTGCTCATGCCTGTAATCCCAGCATTTTGGGAGGCTGAGGCAGGTGGATCACCTGAGGTCAGGAGTTTTAAGACCAGCCTGGCCAACCTGTGGAAATCCCATCTCCACTAATAATACAAAAAAAATTAGCCAGGCATGGTGGTGCATGGCTGTAATCCCAACTATTCAGAGGCTGAGGCAGGAGAATGGCTTGAACCGGAGGCAGAAGTTGCAGTGAGCCGAGATTGTGCCATCGCACTCCAGCCTGGGTGACAAGAGCGAAACTCTGTCTCAAAAATAAAGGAATAGAGAAAAAAGTAAAACATAAATGTGCTAGATGATCCAACAATTCCACACCTAGGTATTTATCAGGAGAAATATATGTCCACAAAAACATGTGTATGTGAGTGTTTATAGCAGCTTTATTTGTCATAGCCAAAAAACTGGAAACACCCAAATGTCCACCAACAGGTGACTGGAATATGAGCAGGACTATTACAATGAAATATCAGTCAGAGATAGAAAGCAATGAACTATTGATAATCACAACAAGGATGACTCTCAATTTTGCTGGTGACAGAAGCCACACAAAAAAGGGTACAGACAGTATGATTCCATTTGTTAAGCATTCTAGAAAAGCGTAAACTAATCGATGGTAGAGTTCATCAGTGCAGTGAGAGTTCATCAGTGCTGGGACAGTATGCAGAGGGAAAACAGAAAGCAGTATTAAGAAAGGATTACAGGCCAGGTGCGGTGGCTCATGCCTGTAATCCCAGCAGCTTTCAGGAGGTCGGGGGGACAGATCACCTGAGGTGAGTTCAGGAACCAACCCTGACCAACATGGCGAAACCCAGTATCTACTAAAAATACAAAATTAGCGGGTGTGGTGGCTTGAGCCTGTAATCCCAGCTACTTAGGAGGCAGCAGGAGAATCGCTTGAATCTGGAAGGTGGAGGTTGCAGTGAGCTGAGATTGTGCCATCGCACTCCAGCCTGGGCAAAAAAAATCTCAAAAAAAAAAAAAAAAGAAAGAAAAGGACTACAAGGAAGCAGAAGAAAATATTTGACAGGGACAGATACATTTATTATCTTGATTTTGGTGATAATTTCATGGGTGCACACATGACAAAACTTAGAACCTTTACACTTTAAATATGTGCAGTTTACTGAATGTTAATTACACCTTGAATGACTGCATGGGGTGGCTCATGCCTGTAATCCCAACTATTCAGAGGCTGAGGCAGGAGGATCATTGAAACCAGGAATTCAAGACCCAGCCCTCACTGTATGGAGGAAACCCTGTCTCGATAAAAATACTAAAAGGTTAGCTGGCTGTGGTGGTGCCTGCGCCTGTATTCCCAGTGCCAGGAAGCTGAGGTGGGAGGATCACTGGAGCCCAGAGGCTGAGGCTGCAGTGAGTTATGATTGGAACACTGCACCCCTAGTCTGGGCAACAGAGCAAGATCCCAGCTCAAAAATATTATACCTCAATAAAGATATTAAATAAAGAACCTAGGATGTGAAAAATAAACTATGTTTCTTTTCTTTGTTGGGGAAGCTAAGGAAAACAGAAATTAAAGGGAAGAGATGGAGTAACTGGTGGTATCTGATGATACAAAGAGGCTGGGCATGGTGACTCATGCCTGTAATCCCAACAGCTGTTTGGGAGGCTGAGGTGGGCAGATGACGAGGTCAGGAGTTCGAATACCATCCTGGCTAACAGGGTGAAAACCCATCTCTACTAAACACACACAAAAAAGGAAAAAACAAATTAGCGGGCGTGGTGGTGGGCGCCTGGCGTTGGCTACTCAGGGGGCTGAGGCAGGAGAGTGACATGAACCGGAGGAGCTGCAGTCAGCGAGATGGCACCACTCCAGGTGACTGAGACTCTGTGTCAAAAAAAAAAAAAGAAAGAAAGGCAACCAAAGAGATGGACAAGGGCTAGATGTCAGAGGAACTCCCAGATTAACAAATCCTTTTGCACATGGAGATAGCAGATCCATCCCAAGTCCTCAATGTTCTCACAGGCCAATCTACACGTGCACGCATTTGGTTGTGAGGTTGCCATTAACTGGAAGACTCCAGGAATCACTGCTGACATCCTGGAAGATTCTTCCAGCCCTTCCCTCCACCTCCCCATCCAGGATCTAAATATTTAAACTGCAGCACTATTGCCTCCAGGTGGCTCAATAACATAATGATCTCACAAAGACAAATTTGAAGCTTACATCCAGAACACTGTCTACTGTGCAGAAAAAAAATCACCATTACCCCTTCCTATGGCTATATTCTTAGTGGTAACTGTCATCTTAAATTTGTATTTAATATCTCCTTAGCTTTTACACAAGAGAGTTTATTATATGTTTGGGTCCCAGAACAAAATATTTGTTTACTTATACACAATTTTGGACAAGTTATGAACAAATCTTATAGAATTTTATAGAATCAGGAAAAATTAGTATAGAATTGACGTCTTTAACATATCGAGACTTCTAATTCATAAGCATGATATGTTTCTCTGTTAATTTAGGCTTTCTATATTGTATTTCAATAAGGTTTTCTAACTTTTCCACAAATTCTTGAACATGTTGTGTATGAAATGTTCATAGGTAATGAGAAGCACTTTTCTTTCAATTGTTAGCAGTTTGACTATGATCTGTTTAGGTTTGATTTCTTTCCTTTCCTTTTTTTTGAGACAGAGTTTCATTCTGGAGTGCAGTGGCAGGATCTCGCCTCACAGCAACCTCTGGCCTCCCAGGTTAAGCGATTCTCCTGCCACAGCCTCCATGGTAGCTGGGCTTATAGGCGTGTGCCACCATGCCCAGCTAATTTTTAGCTGTATTATTAGTAGAGATGAGGTTTCACCATGTTGGCCAGGCTGGTGTTGAACCCTTAACCTCAGGTGATCCGCCCGCCTGGGCCTCCCCAAAGTGCTGGGATTACAGGCGTGAGCCAGCGTGCCTGGCGAGTAGTTTTTTTTTTTTTTAAAGATTAAAAATCATATTCAGAGAAGTTTTCAGTGACGTGGAGATATTTGAACAAACCCAAAGAATGTTGAAGGTGGAGTCTTGCATATGGGATGAGAGTTCAGACAGAATGAATGTGAGTGCAAACGCCCTGAGGTGGAACCATGCTTGGTGTGTTTGACAAGTAGCTGGGAGGACAGCATAGTTTAAGTGGAGTGAGCCAGGGCAAGAATAGTTGGAGATGAGATTCAAGAATTAATGGGATCCAGGCCAGGCAGGTTGCTCATGCCTGTAATCCCAGCATTTTGGGAGGCTGAGTCAGGTGGATCACCTGAGGTCAGGAGTTAAAGACCAGCCTGGCCAACCTGGCCAAATCCCATCTCCACTAATAATACAAAAAAAATTAGCCAGGCATGGTGGTGCATGGCTGTAATCCCAACTATTCAGAGGCTGAGGCAGGAGAATGGCTTGAACCCGGGAGGCAGAAGTTGCAGTGAGCCGAGATTGTGCCATTGCACTCCAGCCTGGGTGACAAGAGCAAACTCTGTCTCAAAAAATAAAAGGAATAGAGAAAAAGTAAAACATAAATGTGCTAGATGATCCAACAATTCCACACCTAGGTATTTATCCAGGAGAAATATATGTCCACAAAAACATGTGTATGTGAGTGTTTATAGCAGCTTTATTTGTCATAGCCAAAACTGGAAACACCCAAATGTCCACCAACAGGTGACTGGAATAACAAACGGACTATTACAATGAAATATCAGTCAGAGATAGAAAGCAATGAACTATTGATAATCACAACAAGGATGACTCTCCAATTTTGCTGAGTGACAGAAGCCACACAAAAAAGGGTACAGACAGTATGATTCCATTTGTTAAGCATTCTAGAAAGCGTAAACTAATCGATGGTAGAGTTCATCAGTGCAGTGAGAGTTCATCAGTGCTTCGGGACAGTATACAGGGGGAGAAGCAATTATTAAGAAGGTTACAGGCGGGTGCGGTGGCTCATGCCTGTAATCCCAGCACTTTGGGAGGCTGAGGTGGGCAGATGACGAGGTCAGGAGTTCGAAACCATCCTGGCTAACAGGGTGAAAACCCCTCTCTACTAAACATACAAAAAAAATTAGCCAGGCATGGTGGTGCATGGCTGTAATCCCAGCTATTCAGAGGCTGAGGCAGGAGAATGGCTTGAATCTGGAAGGTGGAGGTTGCAGTGAGCTGAGATTGTGCCATCGCACTCCAGCCTGAGCAAAAAATCTCAAAAAAAAAAAAGAAAAGAAAGGACTACAAGGAAGCAGAAGAAAATATTTGTGAGGACAGATACGTTTATTATCTTGATTTTGGTGATAATTTCATGGGTGCACACATGACAAAACTTAGAAACTTTACACTTTAAATATGTGCAGTTTACTGAATGTTAATTACACCTTGAATGACTGCATGGGGTGGCTCATGCCTGTGATCCCTACACTTTGGGAGATCGAGGCAGGAGGATCATTGAAACCAGAATTCAGACAGCCCTGTGGAGAGAAACCCTGTCTCGATAAAAAATACTAAAAGATTAGCTGGCTGTGGTGCTGCACGCCTGTATTCCCAGGTACTTGGGAAGCTGAGGTGGGAGGATCACTGGAGCCCAGAGGCTGAGGCTGCAGTGAGTTATGATTGGAACACTGCACCTAGTCTGGGCAACAGAGCAAGATCCCATCTCAAAAATATTATACCTCAATAAAGATATTAAATAAAGAACCTAGGATGTGAAAAATAAACTATGTTTCTTTTTTTTGAGACAGAGTTTCATTCTGGAGTGCAGTGGCAGGATCTCGCCTCACAGCAACCTCTGGCCTCCCAGGTTAAGCGATTCTCCTGCCACAGCCTCCATAGTAGCTGGGCTTATAGGCGTGTGCCACCATGCCCAGCTAATTTGTGTGTGGTAGAGATGAGGTTTCACCATGTTGGCCAGGCTGGTGTTGAACCCTTAACCTCAGGTGATCCACCCGCCTCGGCATCCCAAAGTGCTGGAATTACAGGCATGAGCCAGCGTGCCTGGCAGTAGTTTTTTTTTTTTTTTTTTTTTTTTTTGAGACAGAGTTTCATTCTGGAGTGCAGTGGCAGGATCTCGCCTCACAGCAACCTCTGGCCTCCCAGGTTAAGCGATTCTCCTGCCACAGCCTCCCAGGTTCAAGCGATTCTCCTGCCACAGCCTCCATAGTAGCTGGGCTTATAGGCGTGTGCCACCATGCCCAGCTAATTTGTGTATTATTAGTAGAGATGAGGTTTCACCATGTTGGCCAGGCTGGTGTTGAACCCTTAACCTCAGGTGATCCATGCCTGGGCCTCCCAAAGTGCTGGGATTACAGGCGTGAGCCAGCGTGCCTGGCAGTAGTTTTTTTTTTTTAAAGATTAAAATGCAGCACTATTGCCTCCAGGTGGCTCAATAACACCAGCGATCACAAAGACAAATTTGAAGCTTACATCCAGAACACTGTCTACTGTGCAGAAAAAAAATCACCATTACCCCTTCCTATGGCTATATTCTTAGTGGTAACTGTCATCTTAAATTTGTATTTAATATCTCCTTAGCTTTTACTGAAAGTTTTATTATATATGTTGCGGTCCCGAACAAAATATTTGTTTACTTATACACAATTTTGGACAAGTTATGAACAAATCTTATAGAAATTTTATAGAATCCAGGGAAAAATTAGTACAGAATTGACGTCTTTAACATATCGAGACTTCTAATTCATAAGCATGATATGTTTCTCTGTTAATTTAGGCTTTCTATATTGTATTTCAATAAGGTTTTCTAACTTTTCCACAAATTCTTGAACATGTTGTGTATGAAATGTTCATAGGTACTGAGAAGCACTTTTTCTTTCAATTGTTAGCAGTTTGACTATGATCTGTTTAGGTTTGATTTCTTTCCTTTCCTTTTTTTTTTTTGAGACAGAGTTTCATTCTGGAGTGCAGTGGCAGGATCTCGCCTCACAGCAACCTCTGGCCTCCCAGGTTAAGCGATTCTCCTGCCACAGCCTCCATAGTAGCTGGGCTTATAGGCGTGTGCCACCATGCCCAGCTAATTTGTGTATTATTAGTAGAGATGAGGTTTCACCATGTTGGCCAGGCTGGTGTTGAACCCTTAACCTCAGGTGATCCGCCCACCTGGGCCTCCCAAAGTGCTGGGATTACAGGCGTGAGCCAGCGTGCCTGGCCGAGAGTAGTTTTTTTTTTTTTTTTTTTTTAAAGATTAAAATCGCATATTCAGAGAAGTTTTCAGTGACGTGGAGATATTTGAACAAACCCAAAAATGTTAGAGAGTGAGTCTTGCATATCGGAAGATGAGAGTTCCAGACAGAATGAATAGCGAGTGCAAACGCCCTGAGGTGGAACCATGCTTGGTGTGTTTGACAAATGGCTGGGAGGCCAGCATAGTTTAAGTGGAGAGCCAGGGCAAGAATAGTTGGAGATGAGATTCAAAATTAATGGGATCCAGGCCAGGCAGGTTGCTCATGCCTGTAATCCCAGCATTTTGGGAGGCTGAGTCAGGTGGATCACCTGAGGTCAGGAGTTAAAGACCAGCCTGGCCAACCTGTGGAAATCCCATCTCCACTAATAATACAAAAAAATTAGCCAGGCATGGTGGTGCATGGCTGTAATCCCAGCTATTCAGAGGCTGAGGCAGGAGAATGGCTTGAACCCGGGAGGCAGAAGTTGCAGTGAGCTGAGATCGCGCCATTGCACTCCAGCCTGGGTGACAAGAGCGAAACTCTGTCTCAAAAAATAAAAGGAATAGAGAAAAAGTAAAACATAAATGTGCTAGATGATCCAACAATTCCACACCTAGGTATTTATCCAGGAGAAATATTGTCCACAAAAACATGTGTATGTGAGTGTTTATAGCAGCTTTATTTGTCATAGCCAAAACTGGAAACACCCAAATGTCCACCAACAGGTGACTGGAATATGAGCAGGACTATTACAATGAAATATCAGTCAGAGATAGAAAGCAATGAACTATTGATAATCACAACAAGGATGACTCTCAATTTTGCTGAGTGACAGAAGCCACACAAAAAAAGGGTACAGACAGTATGATTCCATTTGTTAAGCATTCTAGAAAACGTAAACTAATCGATGGTAGAGTTCATCAGTGCAGTGAGAGTTCATCAGTGCTCAGGACAGTATGCAGAGGGAAACAGAAAGCAGTATTAGAAAGGATTACAGGCGGGTGCGGTGGCTCATGCCTGTAATCCCAACACTTTGGGAGGCTGAGGTGGGCAGATGGCGAGGTCAGGAGTTGAAACCATCCTGGCTAACAGGGTGAAAACCCCTCTCTACTAAACATACAAAAAAAGGAAAAACAAATTAGCGGGCGTGGTGGTGGGCGCCTGTAGTCCCAGCTACTCAGGGGCTGAGGCAGGAGAGTGACATGAACCCGGGAGGCGGAGCTTGCAGTCAGCCGAGATCACGCCACTGCACTCCAGCCTGGGCAAAAAATTTCTCAAAAAAAAAAAAAGAAAAGAAAAGGACTACAAGGAAGCAGAAGAAAATATTTGTGAGGGACAGATACGTTTATTATCTTGATTTTGGTGATAATTTCATGGGTGCACACATGACAAAACTTAGAAACTTTTACACTTTAAATATGTGCAGTTTACTGAATGTTAATTACACCTTGAATGACTGCATGGGGTGGCTCATGCCTGTAATCCCAACACTTTGGGAGGCTGAGGTGGGAGGATCACTGGAGCCCAGAGGCTGAGGCTGCAGTGAGTTATGATTGGAACACTGCACCCTAGTCTGGGCAACAGAGCAAGATCCCATCTCAAAATATTATACCTCAATAAAGATATTAAATAAAGAACCTAGGATGTGAAAAATAAACTATGTTTCTTTTTCTTTGTTGGGGAAGCTAAGGAAAACAGAAATTAAAGGGAAGAGATGGAGTAACTGAGTGGTATCTGATGATACAAAGAGGCTGGGCATGGTGACTCATGCCTGTAATCCCAACACTTTGGGAGGCTGAGGTGGGAGGATCACTGGAGCCCAGAGGCTGAGGCTGCAGTGAGTTATGATTGGAACACTGCACCCTAGTCTGGGCAACAGAGCAAGATCCCATCTCAAAATATTATACCTCAATAAAGATATTAAATAAAGAACCTAGGATGTGAAAAATAAACTATGTTTCTTTTTCTTTGTTGGGGAAGCTAAGGAAAACAGAAATTAAAGGGAAGAGATGGAGTAACTGAGGTGGTATCTGATGATACAAAGAGGCTGGGCATGGTGACTCATGCCTGTAATCCCAACACTTTGGGAGGCTGAGGTGGGAGGATCACTGGAGCCCAGAGGCTGAGGCTGCAGTGAGTTATGATTGGAACACTGCACCCTAGTCTGGGCAACAGAGCAAGATCCCATCTCAAAATATTATACCTCAATAAAGATATTAAATAAAGAACCTAGGATGTGAAAAATAAACTATGTTTCTTTTTCTTTGTTGGGGAAGCTAAGGAAAACAGAAATTAAAGGGAAGAGATGGAGTAACTGAGTGGTATCTGATGATACAAAGAGGCTGGGCATGGTGACTCATGCCTGTAATCCCAACACTTTGGGAGGCTGAGGTGGGCAGATGGCGAGGTCAGGAGTTAAAGACCAGCCTGGCCAACCTGTGGAAATCCCATCTCCACTAATAATACAAAAAAATTAGCCAGGCATGGTGGTGCATGGCTGTAATCCCAGCATTTTGGGAGGCTGAGGTGGGAGGATCACTGGAGCCCAGAGGCTGAGGCAGGAGAATGGCTTGAACCCGGGAGGCAGAAGTTGCAGTGAGCCGAGATCGCGCCATTGCACTCCAGCCTGGGTGACAAGAGCGAAACTCTGTCTCAAAAATAAAAGGAATAGAAAAAGTAAAACATAAATGTGCTAGATGATCCAACAATTCCACACCTAGGTATTTATCCAGGAGAAATATATGTCCACAAAAACATGTGTATGTGAGTGTTTATAGCAGCTTTATTTGTCATAGCCAAAAACTGGAAACACCCAAATGTCCACCAACAGGTGACTGGAATAACGATCGGACTATTACAATGAAATATCAGTCAGAGATAGAAAGCAATGAACTATTGATAATCACAACAAGGATGACTCAGGTGACAGAAGCCACACAAAAAAAAGGAAAAACAAATTAGCCAGGCATGGTGGTGCATGGCTGTAATCCCAGCATTTTGGGAGGCTGAGGTGGGAGGATCACTGGAGCCCAGAAGGCTGAGGCAGGAGAATGGCTTGAACCCGGGAGGCAGAAGTTGCAGTGAGCTGAGATCGCGCCATTGCACTCCAGCCTGGGTGACAGAGCAGACTCTGTGTCAAAAAGAAAAGAAAAGGCAACCAAAGAGATGGACAAGGGCTAGATGTCAGAGGAACTCCCAGATTAACAAATCCTTTTGCACATGGAGATAGCAGATCCATCCCAAGTCCTCAATGTTCTCACAGGCCAATCTGCGTGCATCTTTTGCCCATTTAGTTGTGGGTGCCATTAACTGGAAGACTCAGGAATCACTGCTGACATCCTGGAAGATTCTTCCAGCCCTTCCCTCCACCTCCCATCCAGGATCCTAAATATTTAAACTGCAGCACTATTGCCTCCAGGTGGCTCAATTACACCAGCGATCACAAAGACAAATTTGAAGCTTACATCCAGAACACTGTCTACTGTGCAAAAAAAATCACCATTACCCCTTCCTATGGCTATATTCTTAGTGGTAACTGTCATCTTAAATTTGTATTTAATATCTCCTTAGCTTTTACTGAAAGTTTTATTATATATGTTGCGGTCCCGAACAAAATATTTGTTTACTTATACACAATTTTGGACAAGTTATGAACAAATCTTATAGAATTTTATAGAATCAGGAAAAATTAGTATAGAATTGACGTCTTTAACATATCTAGACTTCTAATTCATAAGCATGATATGTTTCTCTGTTAATTTAGGCTTTCTATATTGTATTTCAATAAGGTTTTCTAACTTTTCCACAAATTCTTGAACATGTTGTGTATGAAATGTTCATAGGTACTGAGAAGCACTTTTTCTTTCAATTGTTAGCAGTTTGACTATGATCTGTTTAGGTTTGATTTCTTTCCTTTTTTTTGAGACAGAGTTTCATTCTGGAGTGCAGTGGCAGGATCTCGCCTCACAGCAACCTCTGGCCTCCCAGGTTAAAGCGATTCTCCTGCCACAGCCTCCATAGTAGCTGGGCTTATAGGCGTGTGCCACCATGCCCAGCTAATTTGTGTATTATTAGTAGAGATGAGGTTTCACCATGTTGGCCAGGCTGGTGTTGAACCCTTAACCTCAGGTGATCCGCCCGCCTGGGCCTCCCAAAAGTGCTGGGATTACAGGCGTGAGCCAGCGTGCCTGGCGAGTAGTTTTTTTTTTTTTTAAAGATTAAAATCGCATATTCAGAGAAGTTTTCAGTGACGTGGAGATATTTGAACAAACCCAAGAATGTTAGAGTGAGTCTTGCATATGGAGGATGAGAGTTCCAGACAGAATGAATAGCGAGTGCAAACGCCCTGAGGTGGAACCATGCTTGGTGTGTTTGACAAATGGCTAGGAGGCCAGCATAGTTTAAGTGGAGGGAGCCAGGGCAAGAATAGTTGGAGATGAGATTCAAGAATTAATGGGATCCAGGCCAGGCAGGTTGCTCATGCCTGTAATCCCAGCATTTTGGGAGGCTGAGTCAGGTGGATCACCTGAGGTCAGGAGTTAAAGACCAGCCTGGCCAACCTGTGGAAATCCCATCTCCACTAATAATACAAAAAAATTAGCCAGGCATGGTGGTGCATGGCTGTAATCCCAGCTATTCAGAGGCTGAGGCAGGAGAATGGCTTGAACCTGGAAGGTGGAGGTTGCAGTGAGCTGAGATTGTGCCATGCACTCCAGCCTGGGCAAAAAATCTCAAAAAAAAAAAAAAAAAAAAAAAAAAAAAAAAAAAAAAAAAAAAAAAAAAAAAAAAAAAAAAAAAAAAAAAAAAAAAAAAAAAAAAAAAAAAAAAAAAAAAAAAAAAAAAAAAAAAAAAAAAAAAAAAAAAAAAAAAAAAAAAAAAAAAAAAAAAAAAAAAAAAAAAAAAAAAAAAAAAAAAAAAAAAAAAAAAAAAAAAAAAAAAAAAAAAAAAAAAAAAAAAAGAAAGAAAGGACTACAAGGAAGCAGAAGAAAATATTTGTTTACTTATACACAATTTTGGACAAGTTATGAACAAATCTTATAGAATTTTATAGAATCAGGAAAAATTAGTATAGAATTGACGTCTTTAACATATCTAGACTTCTAATACATAAGCATGATATGTTTCTCTGTTAATTTAGGCTTTCTATATTGTATTCCACACAAATTCTTGAACATGTTGTGTATGAAATGTTCATAGGTACTGAGAAGCACTTTTTCTTTCAATTGTTAGCAGTTTGACTATGATCTGTTTAGGTTTGATTTCTTTCCTTTTTTTTGAGACAGAGTTTCATTCTGGAGTGCAGTGGCAGGATCTCGCCTCACAGCAACCTCTGGCCTCCCAGGTTAAAGCGATTCTCCTGCCACAGCCTCCATAGTAGCTGGGCTTATAGGCGTGTGCCACCATGCCCAGCTAATTTGTGTATTATTAGTAGAGATGAGGTTTCACCATGTTGGCCAGGCTGGTGTTGAACCCTTAACCTCAGGTGATCCGCCCGCCTGGGCCTCCCAAAGTGCTGGGATTACAGGCGTGAGCCAGCGTGCCTGGCAGTAGTTTTTTTTTTTTTAAAGATTAAAATCGCATATTCAGAGAAGTTTTCAGTGACGTGGAAATATATGTCCACAAAAACATGTGTATGTGAGTGTTTATAGCAGCTTTATTTGTCATAGCCAAAAACTGGAAACACCCAAATGTCCACCAACAGGTGACTGGAATAACGAACGGACTATTACAATGAAATATCAGTCAGAGATAGAAAGCAATGAACTATTGATAATCACAACAAGGATGACTCTCCAATTTTGCTGAGTGACAGAAGCCACACAAAAAGGGTACAGACAGTATGATTCCATTTGTTAAGCATTCTAGAAAACGTAAACTAATCGATGGTAGAGTTCATCAGTGCAGTGAGAGTTCATCAGTGCAGTGAGAGTTCATCAGTGCAGTGAGAGTTCATCAGTGCAGTGAGAGTTCATCAGTGCAGTGAGAGTTCATCAGTGCAGTGAGAGTTCATCAGTGCAGTGAGAGTTCATCAGTGCAGTGAGAGTTCATCAGTGCAGTGAGAGTTCATCAGTGCAGTGAGAGTTCATCAGTGCAGTGAGAGTTCATCAGTGCAGTGAGAGTTCATCAGTGCAGTGAGAGTTCATCAGTGCAGTGAGAGTTCATCAGTGCAGTGAGAGTTCATCAGTGCAGTGAGAGTTCATCAGTGCAGTGAGAGTTCATCAGTGCAGTGAGAGTTCATCAGTGCAGTGAGAGTTCATCAGTGCAGTGAGAGTTCATCAGTGCAGTGAGAGTTCATCAGTGCAGTGAGAGTTCATCAGTGCAGTGAGAGTTCATCAGTGCAGTGAGAGTTCATCAGTGCAGTGAGAGTTCATCAGTGCAGTGAGAGTTCATCAGTGCAGTGAGAGTTCATCAGTGCAGTGAGAGTTCATCAGTGCAGTGAGAGTTCATCAGTGCAGTGAGAGTTCATCAGTGCAGTGAGAGTTCATCAGTGCAGTGAGAGTTCATCAGTGCAGTGAGAGTTCATCAGTGCAGTGAGAGTTCATCAGTGCAGTGAGAGTTCATCAGTGCAGTGAGAGTTCATCAGTGCAGTGAGAGTTCATCAGTGCAGTGAGAGTTCATCAGTGCAAGATCCCATCTCAAAAATATTATACCTCAATAAAGATATTAAATAAAGAACCTAGGATGTGAAAAATAAACTATGTTTCTTTTTTTTTTTTTAAAGATTAAAATCGCATATTCAGAGAAGTTTTCAGTGACGTGGAGATATTTGAACAAACCCAAAGAATGTTAGAGTGAGTCTTGCATATGGGAGGATGAGAGTTCCAGACAGAATGAATAGCGGTGCAAGCGCCCTGAGGTGGAACCATGCTTGGTGTGTTTGACAAATGGCTGGGAGGCCAGCATAGTTTAAGTGGAGGGAGCCAGGGCAAGAATAGTTGGAGATGAGATTCAAGAATTAATGGGATCCAGGCCAGGCAGGTTGCTCATGCCTGTAATCCCAGCATTTTGGGAGGCTGAGTCAGGTGGATCACCTGAGGTCAGGAGTTAAAGACCAGCCTGGCCAACCTGTGGAAATCCCATCTCCACTAATAATACAAAAAATTAGCCAGGCATGGTGGTGCATGGCTGTAATCCCAGCATTTTGGGAGGCTGAGTCAGGTGGATCACCTGAGGTCAGGAGTTAAAGACCAGCCTGGCCAACCTGTGGAAATCCCATCTCCACTAATAATACAAAAAATTAGCCAGGCATGGTGGTGCATGGCTGTAATCCCAGCTATTCAGAGGCTGAGGCAGGAGAATGGCTTGAACCCGGGAGGCAGAAGTTGCAGTGAGCTGAGATTGTGCCATCGCACTCCAGCCTGGGTGACAAGAGCGAAACTCTGTCTCAAAAATAAAAGGAAGAGAAAAAGTAAAACATAAATGTGCTAGATGATCCAACAATTCCACACCTAGGTATTTATCCAGGAGAAATATATGTCCACAAAAACATGTGTATGTGAGTGTTTATAGCAGCTTTATTTGTCATAGCCAAAAACTGGAAACACCCAAATGTCCACCAACAGGTGACTGGAATAACGAACGGACTATTACAATGAAATATCAGTCAGAGATAGAAAGCAATGAACTATTGATAATCACAACAAGGATGACTCTCCAATTTTGCTGAGTGACAGAAGCCACACAAAAAAAAGGGTACAGACAGTATGATTCCATTTGTTAAGCATTCTAGAAAACGTAAACTAATCGATGGTAGAGTTCATCAGTGCAGTGAGAGTTCATCAGTGCAGTGAGAGTTCATCAGTGCAGTGAGAGTTCATCAGTGCAGTGAGAGTTCATCAGTGCAGTGAGAGTTCATCAGTGCAGTGAGAGTTCATCAGTGCAGTGAGAGTTCATCAGTGCAGTGAGAGTTCATCAGTGCAGTGAGAGTTCATCAGTGCAGTGAGAGTTCATCAGTGCAGTGAGAGTTCATCAGTGCAGTGAGAGTTCATCAGTGCAGTGAGAGTTCATCAGTGCAGTGAGAGTTCATCAGTGCAGTGAGAGTTCATCAGTGCAGTGAGAGTTCATCAGTGCAGTGAGAGTTCATCAGTGCAGTGAGAGTTCATCAGTGCAGTGAGAGTTCATCAGTGCAGTGAGAGTTCATCAGTGCAGTGAGAGTTCATCAGTGCAGTGAGAGTTCATCAGTGCAGTGAGAGTTCATCAGTGCAGTGAGAGTTCATCAGTGCAGTGAGAGTTCATCAGTGCAGTGAGAGTTCATCAGTGCAGTGAGAGTTCATCAGTGCAGTGAGAGTTCATCAGTGCAGTGAGAGTTCATCAGTGCAGTGAGAGTTCATCAGTGCAGTGAGAGTTCATCAGTGCAGTGAGAGTTCATCAGTGCAGTGAGAGTTCATCAGTGCAGTGAGAGTTCATCAGTGCAGTGAGAGTTCTGTAGGGTTACTTTGACAAAACTTAGAAACTTTTACACTTTAAATATGTGCAGTTTACTGAATGTTAATTACACCTTGAATGACTGCATGGGGTGGCTCATGCCTGTAATCCCAGAACTTTGGGAGGCTGAGATGGGCAGGATCACTGGAGCCCAGGAGGCTGAGGCTGCAGTGAGTTATGATTGGAACACTGCACCCTAGTCTGGGCAACAGAGCAAGATCCCATCTCAAAAATATTATACCTCAATAAAGATATTAAATAAAGAACCTAGGATGTGAAAAATAAACTATGTTTCTTTTTTTTTGAGACAGAGTTTCATTCTGGAGTGCAGTGGCAGGATCTCGCCTCACAGCAACCTCTGGCCTCCCAGGTTAAAGCGATTCTCCTGCCACAGCCTCCATAGTAGCTGGGCTTATAGGCGTGTGCCACCATGCCCAGCTAATTTGTATTATTAGTAGAGATGAGGTTTCACCATGTTGGCCAGGCTGGTGTTGAACCCTTAACCTCAGGTGATCCGCCCGCCTGGGCCTCCCAAAATGCTGGGATTACAGGCATGAGCCAACACGCCTGGCGAGGTACTTTTTTTTTTTTTTTTTTTTTGAGACAGAGTTTCATTCTGGAGTGCAGTGGCAGGATCTCGCCTCACAGCAACCTCTGGCCTCCCAGGTTAAAGCGATTCTCCTGCCACAGCCTCCATAGTAGCTGGGCTTATAGGCGTGTGCCACCATGCCCAGCTAATTTGTGTATTATTAGTAGAGATGAGGTTTCACCATGTTGGCCAGGCTGGTGTTGAACCCTTAACCTCAGGTGATCCGCCCGCCTGGGCCTCCCAAAGTGCTGGGATTACAGGCGTGAGCCAGCGTGCCTGGCGAGTTAGTTTTTTTTTTTTTTTTTTTTTTTTTTTTTTTTTTTTTTTTTTTTTTTTTTTTTTTTTTTTTTTTTTTTTTTTTTTTTTTTTTTTTTGAGACAGAGTTTCATTCTGGAGTGCAGTGGCAGGATCACGCCTCAAACAGCAACCAATGGCCACCCAGGTTAAAGCGATTCTCCTGCCACAGCCTCCATAGTAGCTGGGCTTATAGGCGTGTGCCACCATGCCCAGCTAATTTGTATTATTAGTAGAGATGAGGTTTCACCATGTTGGCCAGGCTGGTGGGAGGATCACTGGAGCCCAGAGGCTGAGGCTGCAGTGAGTTATGATTGGAACACTGCACCCTAGTCTGGGCAACAGAGCAAGATCCCATCTCAAAAATATTATACCTCAATAAAGATATTAAATAAAGAACCTAGGATGTGAAAAATAAACTATGTTTCTTTTTTTTTTTTTTTTTTTTTTTTTTTTTTTTGAGACAGAGTTTCATTCTGGAGTGCAGTGGCAGGATCTCGCCTCACAGCAACCTCTGGCCTCCCAGGTTAAAGCGATTCTCCTGCCACAGCCTCCATAGTAGCTGGGCTTATAGGCGTGTGCCACCATGCCCAGCTAATTTGTGTATTATTAGTAGAGATGAGGTTTCACCATGTTGGCCAGGCTGGTGTTGAACCCTTAACCTCAGGTGATCCGCCCGCCTGGGCCTCCCAAAGTGCTGGGATTACAGGCGTGAGCCAGCGTGCGTAGTTTTTTATTTTTTGAGACAGAGTTTCATTCTGGAGTGCAGTGGCAGGATCTCGCCTCACAGCAACCTCTGGCCTCCCAGGTTAAAGCGATTCTCCTGCCACAGCCTCCATAGTAGCTGGGCTTATAGGCGTGTGCCACCATGCCCAGCTAATTTGTGTATTATTAGTAGAGATGAGGTTTCACCATGTTGGCCAGGCTGGTGTTGAACCCTTAACCTCAGGTGATCCGCCCGCCTGGGCCTCCCAAAGTGCTGGGATTACAGGCGTGAGCCAGCGTGCGTAGTTTTTTTTTTTTTAAAGATTAAAATCGCATATTCAGAGAAGTTTTCAGTGGCGTGGAGATATTTGAACAAACCCAAGAATGTTAGAGAGTGAGTCTTGCATATGGGAGGATGAGAGTTCCAGACAGAATGAATAGCGAGTGCAAGCGCCCTGAGGTGGAACCATGCTTGGTGTGTTTGACAAATGGCTGGGAGGCCAGCATAGTTTAAGTGGAGTGAGCCAGGGCAAGAATAGTTGGAGATGAGATTCAAGAATTAATGGGATCCAGGCCAGGCAGGTTGCTCATGCCTGTAATCCCAGCATTTTGGGAGGCTGAGTCAGGTGGATCACCTGAGGTCAGGAGTTAAAGACCAGCCTGGCCAACCTGTGGAAATCCCATCTCCACTAATAATACAAAAAAAATTAGCCAGGCATGGTGGTGCATGGCTGTAATCCCAGCTATTCAGAGGCTGAGGCAGGAGAATGGCTTGAACCCGGGAGGCAGAAGTTGCAGTGAGCTGAGATCGCATGGTGCACTCCAGCCTGGGTGACAAGGCGAAACTCTGTCTCAAAAAATAAAGGAATAGAAAAAGTAAAACATAAATGTGCTAGATGATCCAACAATTCCACACCTAGGTATTTATCCAGGAGAAATATATGTCCACAAAACATGTGTATGTGAGTGTTTATAGCAGCTTTATTTGTCATAGCCAAAACTGGAAACACCCAAATGTCCACCAACAGGTGACTGGAATAACGAACGGACTATTACAATGAAATATCAGTCAGAGATAGAAAGCAATGAACTATTGATAATCACAACAAGGATGACTCTCAATTTTGCTGAGTGACAGAAGCCACACAAAAAAAAGGGTACAGACAGTATGATTCCATTTGTTAAGCATTCTAGAAAACGTAAACTAATCGATGGTAGAGTTCATCAGTGCAGTGAGAGTTCATCAGTGCAGTGAGAGTTCATCAGTGCAGTGAGAGTTCATCAGTGCAGTGAGAGTTCATCAGTGCAGTGAGAGTTCATCAGTGCAGTGAGAGTTCATCAGTGCAGTGAGAGTTCATCAGTGCAGTGAGAGTTCATCAGTGCAGTGAGAGTTCATCAGTGCAGTGAGAGTTCATCAGTGCAGTGAGAGTTCATCAGTGCAGTGAGAGTTCATCAGTGCAGTGAGAGTTCATCAGTGCAGTGAGAGTTCATCAGTGCAGTGAGAGTTCATCAGTGCAGTGAGAGTTCATCAGTGCAGTGAGAGTTCATCAGTGCAGTGAGAGTTCATCAGTGCAGTGAGAGTTCATCAGTGCAGTGAGAGTTCATCAGTGCAGTGAGAGTTCATCAGTGCAGTGAGAGTTCATCAGTGCAGTGAGAGTTCATCAGTGCAGTGAGAGTTCATCATGGAGAAACCCTGTATCTACTAAAAATACAAAATTAGCCGGGTGTGGTGGCGCAGGCCTGTAATCCCAGCACTTTGGGAGGCTGAGGTGGGAGGATCACTGGAGCCCAGAGGCTGAGGCTGCAGTGAGTTATGATTGGAACACTGCACCCTAGTCTGGGCAACAGAGCAAGATCCCATCTCAAAAAAAAAAAAAGAAAGAAAGGACTACAAGGAAGCAGAAGAAAATATTTGTGTGAGGGAGTTGAATCGTTTATTATCTTGATTTTGGTGATAATTTCATGGGTGCACACATGACAAAACTTAGAAACTTTTACACTTTAAATATGTGCAGTTTACTGAATGTTAATTACACCTTGAATGACTGCATGGGGTGGCTCACGCCTGTAATCCCAGCACTTTGGGAGGCTGAGGTGGGAGGATCATTTAAACCAGGAATTCAAGACAGCCTACACAATGGAAACCCTGTCTCTACAGGTAAAAATATAAAGGTTAGCTGGCTGTGGTGGTGCACATTCCCAGCGAGGTACTTGGGAAGCTGAAGGGTGGGAGGATGCTGGAGCCCAGAAGGCTGAGGCTGCAGTGAGTTATGATTGAACCCACTGCACCCAGGTCAGGGCAACAGAGCAAGATCCCATCTCAAAAATATTAGACCTCAATAAAGATATTAAATAAAGAACCTAGGATGTGAAAAATAAACTATGTTTCTTTTTCTTTGTTGAAACCAAAAGGAAAACAGAAATTAAGGGAAGAGATGGGTAACTGGGTGGTATCTGATGATACAAAAGAGGCTGGGCATGGTGACTCATGCCTGTAATCCCAGCACTTTGGGAGGCTGAGGTGGGCAGATGGCTTGAGGTCAGGAGTTGAGAAACCATCCCTGGCTAACAGGGTGAAAACCCCTCTCTACTAAACATACAAAAAAAGGAAAAACAAATTAGCGAGGCGTGGTGGTGGGCGCCTGTAGTCCCAGCTACTCAGGGGCTGAGGCAGGAGAGTGACATGAACCCGGGAGGCGGAGGAGCTTGCAGTCAGCGAGATCGCGCCACTGCACTCCAGCGTGGGTGACAGAGCGAGAGACTCTGTGTCAAAAAAAAAAAAAGAAAAGGCAACCAAAGGGAGATGGACAAGGGCTAGATGTGAGAGGAACTTGAATTAGCAACAAATCCTTTTGCACATGGAATGCAGATCCATCCCAAGTCCTCAATGTTCTCACAGGCCAATCTGCCGTGCATCTTTTGCCCATTTAGTTATTGGGTGCCATTAACTGGAGACTCAGGAATCACTGCTGACATCCTGGAAGATTCTTCCAGCCCTTCCCTCCACCTCCCCATCCAGGATCCTAAATATTTAAACTGCAGCACTATTGCCTCCAGGTGGCTCAATTACACCAGCGATCACAAGACAAATTTGAAGCTTACATCCAGAACACTGTCTACTGTGCAGAAAAAATCACCATTACCTTCCTATGGCTATATTCTTAGTGGTAACTGTCATCTTAAATTTGTATTTAATATCTCCTTAGCTTTTACTGAAAGTTTTATTATATATGTTGCGGTCCAGACAAAATATTTGTTTACTTATACACAATATTGGACAAGTTATGAACAAATATTAAAGTAATTTTATAGAATCCAGGGAAAAAATTAGTATAGAATTGACGAAATTAACATATCGAGACTTCTAATTCATAAGCATGATATGTTTCTCTGTTAATTTTAGGCTTTCTATATTGTATTTCAATAAGGTTTTCTAACTTTTTCCACAAATTCTTGAACATGTTGTGTATGAAATGTTCATAGGTACTGAGAAGCACTTTTTCTTTCAATTGTTAGCAGTTTGACTATGATCTGTTTAGGTTTGATTTCTTTCCTTTCCTTTTTTTTTGAGACAGAGTTTCATTCTGGGTGCAGTGGCAGGATCTCGCCTCACAGCAACCTCTGGCCTCCCAGGTTAAGCGATTCTCCTGCCACAGCCTCCATGGTAGCTGGGCTTATAGGCGTGTGCCACCATGCCCAGCTAATTTTTGTATTATTAGTAGAGATGAGGTTTCACCATGTTGGCCAGGCTGGTGTTGAACCCTTAACAGGGCGATCCATCACAAAACAGTGCTGAGATTACAAGCGTGAGCAGTCTCTAACAGAGTGAATTTTTTTTTTTTTTTAAAGATTAAAATCGCATATTCAGAGAAGTTTTCAGTGACGTGGAGATATTTGAACAAACCCAAAGAATGTTAGAGAGTGAGTCTTGCATATGGGAGGATGAGAGTTCCAGACAGAATGAATAGCGAGTGCAAGCGCCCTGAGGTGGAACCATGCTTGGTGTGTTTGACAAATGGCTAGGAGGCCAGCATAGTTTAAGTGGAGGAGCCAGGGCAAGAATAGTTGGAGATGAGATTCAAAATTAATGGGATCCAGGCCAGGCAGGTTGCTCATGCCTGTAATCCCAGCACTTTGGGAGGCTGAGTCAGGTGGATCACCTGAGGTCAGGAGTTAAAGACCAACCTGGCCAACCTGTGGAAATCCCATCTCCACTAATAATACAAAAAAATTAGCCAGGCATGGTGGTGCATGGCTGTAATCCCAGCACTTTGGGAGGCTGAGGTGGGAGGATCACTGGAGCCCAGAGGCTGAGGCTGCAGTGAGCTGAGATCGCCATTGCACTCCAGCCTGGGTGACAAGGCGAAACTCTGTCTCAAAAATAAAGGAATAGAAAAAGTAAAACATAAATGTGCTAGATGATCCAACAATTCCACACCTAGGTATTTATCCAGGAGAAATACATGTCCACAAAAACATGTGTATGTGAGTGTTTATAGCAGCTTTATTTGTCATAGCCAAAAACTGACACCAAATGTCCACCAACAGGTGACTGGAATATGAGCAGGACTATTACAATGAAATATCAGTCAGAGATAGAAAGCAATGAACTATTGATAATCACAACAAGGATGACTCTCAATTTTGCTGAGTGACAGAAGCCACACAAAAAAAAGGGTACAGACAGTATGATTCCATTTGTTAAGCATTCTAGAAAACGTAAACTAATCGATGGTAGAGTTCATCAGTGCAGTGAGAGTTCATCAGTGCTCGGGACAGTATGCAGAGGGAAAACAGAAAGCAGTATTAAGAAAGGATTACAGGCCGGGTGCGGTGGCTCATGCCTGTAATCCCAACCTTGAGGAGGTCAGGGGGGGACAGATCACCTGAGGTGAGTTGAGACCAGCCTGACCAACAAAGTGAGACCCAGTTTCTACTAAAAATACAGAAAGTAGCAAGGTGTGGTGGCGCATGGCTGTAATCCCAGCTATTCAGGAGGCAGCAGGAGAATAAGCTTGAATCTGGAAGGTGGAGGTTGCAGTGAGCTGAGATTGTGCCATCGCACTCCAGCCTGGGCAAAAAAAATCTCAAAAAAAAAAAAAGAAAGAAAGGACTACAAGGAAGCAGAAGAAAATATTTGTAGGGGACAGATACGTTTATTATCTTGATTTTGGTGATAATTTCATGGGTGCACACATGACAAAACTTAGAAACTTTACACTTTAAAATATGTGCAGTTTAATGAATGTTAATTACACCTAGAATGACTGAATGGGGTGGATAATGCCTGATGATCCCTACACAATGGGAGATCGAGGCAGGAGGATCATTTGAAACCAGGAATTCAAGACTAGCCTACATAACATGGAGAAACCCTGTCTCGATAAAAATACTAAAGGTTAGCTGGCTGTGGTGGTGCACGCCTGTATTCCCGGGTACTTGGGAAGCTGAGGTGGGAGGATCACTGGAGCCCAGAAGGCTGAGGCTGCAGTGAGTTATGATTGGAACACTGCACCCTAGTCTGGGCAACAGAGCAAGATCCCATCTCAAAAATATTATACCTCAATAAAGATATTAAATAAAGAACCTAGGATGTGAAAAATAAACTATGTTTCTTTTTCTTTGTTGGGGGGGGAAGCTAAAGGAAAACAGAAATTAAAGGGAAGAGATGGAGTAACTGAGTGGTATCTGATGATACAAAAGAGGCTGGGCATGGTGACTCATGCCTGTAATCCCAGCACTTTGGGAGGCTGAGGTGGGCAGATGGCAGAGGTCAGGAGTTGAGCATCATCCTGGCTAACAGGGTGAAAACCCCTCTCTACTAAACATACAAAAAAAAGGAAAAAACAAATTAGCCGGGCGTGGTGGTGGGCGCCTGTAGTCCCAGCTACTCAGGGGGCTGAGGCAGGAGAGTGACATGAACCCGGGAGGAGCTTGCAGTCAGCCGAGATGGCCACTGCACTCCAGCGTGGGTGACAGAGCGAGACTCTGTGTCAAAAAAAGAAAAAGAAAAGGCAACCAAAGAGATGGACAAGGGCTAGATGTCAGAGGAACTCCCAGATTAACAAATCCTTTTGCACATGGAGATAGCAGATCCATCCCCAAGTCCTCAATGTTCTCACAGGCCAATCTGCCGTGCATCTTTTGCCCATTTAGTTATTGGGTGCCATTAACTGGAAGACTCAGGAATCACTGCTGACATCCTGGAAGATTCTTCCAGCCCTTCCCTCCCACCTCCCATCCAGGATCCTAAATATTTAAACTGCAGCACTATTGCCTCCAGGTGGCTCAATAACACCAGCGATCACAAGACAAATTTGAAGCTTACATCCAGAACACTGTCTACTGTGCAGAAAAAAATCACCATTACCCCTTCCTATGGCTATATTCTTAGTGGTAACTGTCATCTTAAATTTGTATTTAATATCTCCTTAGCTTTTACTGAAAGTTTATTATATATGTTTGGGTCCCGAACAAAATATTTGTTTACTTATACACAATTTTGGACAAGTTATGAACAAATCTTATAGAATTTTATAGAATCAGGGAAAATTAGTATAGAATTGACGTCTTTAACATATCGAGACTTCTAATTCATAAGCATGATATGTTTCTCTGTTAATTTAGGCTTTCTATATTGTATTTCAATAAGGTTTTCTAACTTTTCCACAAATTCTTGAACATGTTGTGTATGAAATGTTCATAGGTACTGAAGCACTTTTTCTTTCAATTGTTAGCAGTTTGACTATGATCTGTTTAGGTTTGATTTCTTTCCTTTCCTTTTTTTTTGAGACAGAGTTTCATTCTGGAGTGCAGTGGCAGGATCTCGCCTCACAGCAACCTCTGGCCTCCCAGGTTAAGCGATTCTCCTGCCACAGCCTCCATGGTAGCTGGGCTTATAGGCGTGTGCCACCATGCCCAGCTAATTTTGTATTATTAGTAGAGATGAGGTTTCACCATGTTGGCCAGGCTGGTGTTGAACCCTTAACCTCAGGTGATCCATGCGCCTGGGCCTCCCAAAGTGCTGGGATTACAGGCGTGAGCCAGCGTGCCTGGCCGAGAGTAGTTTTTTTTTTTTTTTAAAGATTAAAATCGCATATTCAGAGAAGTTTTCAGTGACGTGGAGATATTTGAACAAACCCAAAGAATGTTAGAGAGTGAGTCTTGCATATGGGAGGATGAGAGTTCCAGACAGAATGAATAGCGAGTGCAAAGCGCCCTGAGTTGGAACCATGCTTGGTGTGTTTGACAAATGGCTGGGAGGCCAGCATAGTTTAAGTGGAGTGAGCCAGGGCAAGAATAGTTGGAGATGAGATTCAAGAATTAATGGGATCCAGGCCAGGCAGGTTGCTCATGCCTGTAATCCCAGCATTTTGGGAGGCTGAGTCAGGTGGATCACCTGAGGTCAGGAGTTAAAGACCAGCCTGGCCAACCTGTGGAAATCCCATCTCCACTAATAATACAAAAAAATTAGCCAGGCATGGTGGTGCATGGCTGTAATCCCAGCTATTCAGAGGCTGAGGCAGGAGAATGGCTTGAACCCAGGAGGCAGAAGTTGCAGTGAGCTGAGATCGCGCCATTGCACTCCAGCCTGGGTGACAAGAGCGAAACTCTGTCTCAAAAAATAAAAGGAATAGAGAAAAAGTAAAACATAAATGCTAGATGATCCAACAATTCCACACCTAGGTATTTATCCAGGAGAAATATATGTCCACAAAACATGTGTATGTGAGTGTTTATAGCAGCTTTATTTGTCATAGCCAAAAACTGGAAACACCCAAATGTCCACCAACAGGTGACTGGAATAACGAGCAGGACTATTACAATGAAATATCAGTCAGAGATAGAAAGCAATGAACTATTGATAATCACAACAAGGATGACTCTCAATTTTGCTGAGTGACAGTACACAAAATTTACCAGACAGTATCAGTGATTCCATTTGTTAAGCATTCTAGAAAGCGTAAACTAATCGATGAGGCAGAGTTCATCAGTGCAGTGAGAGTTCATCAGTGCAGTGAGAGTTCATCAGTGCAGTGAGAGTTCATCAGTGCAGTGAGAGTTCATCAGTGCAGTGAGAGTTCATCAGTGCAGTGAGAGTTCATCAGTGCAGTGAGAGTTCATCAGTGCAGTGAGAGTTCATCAGTGCAGTGAGAGTTCATCAGTGCAGTGAGAGTTCATCAGTGCAGTGAGAGTTCATCAGTGCAGTGAGAGTTCATCAGTGCAGTGAGAGTTCATCAGTGCAGTGAGAGTTCATCAGTGCAGTGAGAGTTCATCAGTGCAGTGAGAGTTCATCAGTGCAGTGAGAGTATGCAGAGGGAAAACAGAAAGCAGTATTAAGAAAGGATTACAGGCCGGGTGCGGTGGCTCAGCCTGTAATCCCAGCCTCCCGGGAGATGGGGGGGACAGATCACCTGAGGTGAGTTCGAGACCAGCCTGACCAACATGGAGAAACCCTGTATCTACTAAAATACAAAATTAGCCAGGCATGGTGGTGCATGGCTGTAATCCCAACTATTCAGAGGCTGAGGCAGGAGAATGGCAGATCTGGAAGGTGGAGGTTGCAGTGAGCTGAGATTGTGCCATCACTCCAGCCTGGGTGACAGGCGAAACTCTGTCTCAAAAATAAAGGAATAGAAAAAGTAAAACATAAATGTGCTAGATGATCCAACAATTCCACACCTAGGTATTTATCCAGGAGAAATATATGTCCACAAAACATGTGTATGTGAGTGTTTATAGCAGCTTTATTTGTCATAGCCAAAAAACTGGAAACACCAAATGTCCACCAACAGGTGACTGGAATAACGAGCAGGACTATTACAATGAAATATCAGTCAGAGATAGAAAGCAATGAACTATTGATAATCACAACAAGGATGACTCAACAATTTTGCTGAGTGACAGAAGCCACACAAAAAAAAGGGTACAGACAGTATGATTCCATTTGTTAAGCATTCTAGAAAGCGTAAACTAATCGATGGTAGAGTTCATCAGTGCAGTGAGAGTCATCAGTGCTTTCAGGGACAGTATGCAGAGGGAAAACAGAAAGCAGTATTAAGAAAGGATTACAGGCCGGGTGCGGTGGCTCATGCCTGTAATCCCAGCACTTCGGGAGGTCGAGGGGGACAGATCACCTGAGGTGAGTTCGAGACCAGCCTGACCAACATGGAGAAACCCTGTATCTACTAAAAGACAAAATTAGCCAGGCATGGTGGTGCATGGCTGTAATCCCAACTATTCAGAGGCTGAGGCAGGAGAATGGCAGATCTGGAAGGTGGAGGTTGCAGTGAACCAAGATTGTGCCACTGCACTCCAGCCTGGGCAAAAAAAATCTCAAAAAAAAAAAAAAGAAAGAAAGGACTACAAGGAAGCAGAAGAAAATATTTGACGGGGACAGATACGTTTATTATCTTGATTTTGGTGATAATTTCATGGGTGCACACATGACAAAACTTAGAAACTTTTACACTTTAAATATGTGCAGTTTACTGAATGTTAATTACACCTTGAATGACTGCATGGGGTGGCTCATGCCTGTAATCCCAACTATTCAGAGGCTGAGGCAGGAGGATCATTTAAGCCAGGGAGTGCATACCTCTGCAACCTGGGAGGGAAACCCTGTCTCGATAAAATACTAAGGTTGGCTGGCTGTGCCTGTTTCTCCACATAAAAAATAAAAAGGACGGATAATAAGAGTTATCTTCTGCCTATTTCTAGTAATTCATGGTAATTTATATTACTATTGATAGTGCTAGTAAGTGAGGACTTCAGAGTGAAACGAAAAAATCTACTGCTATTATGAGATAAAGCAAGTGTAAGAAAAGCTATTAGGAGGAAATATGGTTAAATCTGATGGCGATGTTCCAACAAATCATAGTACTCCCAAAATATAGTATTGCCAGAGAGTGGGCAAAAATACCATGGTAAATCAAAAGCAAGGAAATTTAAGGAGAATGGTACTAGAAGTGACCTGTTGGATCCACATGTGTTTGTTTGGATCCACATACTCTATTTAACTATATATAGTCTTCAAGCTCTGAATTTATAAATAAAAGATTTGAGGTCAAAATAAATTTAACAGATATGTAAATATTAAAATATTATATTCAGATCATAAACATAGAGTGAGAAGCAGAGGGGTGTGATTGTATGAAGAAAGAGAAAAAGTAAAACATAAATGTGCTAGATGATCCAACAATTCCACACCTAGGTATTTATCCAGGAGAAATATATGTCCACAAAACATGTGTATGTGAGGTGTTTATAGCAGCTTTATTTGTCATAGCCAAAACTAGAAACTTTTACACTTTAAATATGTGCAGTTTACTGAATGTTAATTACACCTTGAATGACTGCATGGGGTGGCTCATGCCTGTAATCCCAACTATTCAGAGGCTGAGGCAGGAGAATGGCTTGAACCAGGAGGCAGAAGTTGCAGTGAGCTGAGATTGTGCCATCACTCCAGCCTGGGCAAAAAAAAAAAAAAGAAAGAAAGGACTACAAGGAAGCAGAAGAAAATATTTGGCGGGGACAGATACGTTTATTATCTTGATTTTGGTGATAATTTCATGGGTGCACACATGACAAAACTTAGAAACTTTTACACTTTAAATATGTGCAGTTTACTGAATGTTAA
>JAKGGE010002072.1:0-21846 GCA_023748175.1 Hoolock leuconedys
CATAAAAATAAGGGCAGTAATAAGAGTTAGCTTCTGCCTACTTCCTGAGTAATTCATGGTAATTTATATTATTATTGATAGTGCTAGCAAGTGAGGATAAGAGTGAAACGAAAAAATCTACTGCTATTATGAGAGAAAAGTGAGTGTAAGAGAGAGATTATTAGGAGGAAATGGTTAAATCCGATGGCGATGTTCCAAGAAATCATAGTACTCCCAAAATGTAGTATTGCCAGAGAGTGGGCAAAAATACCATGGTAAATCGAAAGCAAGGAAATTTAAGAATGGTACGTGACCTGTTGGATCCACATGTGTTTGTTTTGGATCCACATGCTTTCTATTTAACTATATATAGTCTTCAAGCTCTGAATTTATAAATAAAAGATTTGATCAAAATAAATTTAAACAGATATGTAAATATTAAAATATTATATTCCAGATCATAAACATAAGTGAGAAGCAGGGTGTGATTGTATGAAGAAAAAGAAAAAAGTAATCAAGAGGAAAAATGAAAAACGTAAGATAAGTGTCCAAAAAAGAGAACCATACAATACAAAATGGACAAGAGCATGATTAGATAGATAGACAGATAGATAGATAGATAGATAGATAGATAGATAGATAAATTGATTTAGACCTCAGTTGTATCACTATTTTCACAGTAATACTAAGTAATATACTACTTCAAAACTCAGTCTTATACAAGTATTATTTCTATACTCAAAATATGTTTTGCTGGGGAAGCTCTGTTTCAAATTGCAAGTTTAAAAGTTGGCTAGAGTTGGCAGATCAAGGCTGGCTCACCCTGGTTTGGCTCAAGGTTGTGGGTTTAGTACAGTCTGCTTTAATATTAATCACTTTAAATTCAAAGCTATTCAAGTCATGATTTTGTTGTTGTTGTTGTTGTTGTTAAGAAGATATTGCCAACTCCCACAGGGGTGAATGGTAACACATAATGCCTCTTACTAAGGCCATGGCTGAGAACTGACATTTTTCAATATTCCATTGATTGCCAAAGGGAAAGTCATATGGCTAAGACCAACATCATTGAGTTAGGGTTATGTCCTTCTTTCATATAAGTTAGGGGTCAGTGTGAATATTTGCTGAGCAATAATATAATCTACCGTATGAGGCAAAGCCATTATTTAAATATGCCACCATATGTACCTGAGCATACATTCAATAAGACTCAAAAAGAAAACTGGACAAGATTACAAAGTATAGGAACAGAATTCACTTCAGATTCACAGTAGATAACACAACGTCAAACTATTCATTCTTGGATATGTAATAAAGGGTCTGACTCCAGGATTGATGCTGGATCCTGGCAGCCTTTTGTGTTTTTGTTTGTTTTTAGATGGAGTTTTACTCTGTTGCCCAGGCTGGGGTGCAGTGATGTGGTCTCGACTCACTGCAACTTCTGCCTCTTGGGTTCAAGTGATTCTCCTGCCTCAGCATCCTGAGTAGCTGAGATTACAGGTGCCTGACACCACGCCTGGCTAATTTTTTGTATTTTTAGTAGATACAAGGTTTCACAATGTTGGCCAGGCTGGTCTCAAACTCCTGACCTCATGATCTGCCCTCCTCGGCCTCCCAAAGTGCTAGGACTACAGGCATGAGCCACTGCACCCAGCCAATCCTGACAGCTTTTAACAACACTCCTGCCTCTTTCCCTTTGCCCCAACTCTGGATAAGGTGATAAGGAACTCCAGATACTCCATCCATTGGTACCAGCAGAAAATTAAAACACTTACCCCAGTTCCTCTTCCAAACTACCATTAAAAACCTGAGGCCTTTCCTCACTCTCTCAAGCTATGTTTTAATCAACTTGGAAAGCCTCCCCTTCTTGCCTGAGAAAGGCTCATTGTGGCATTTTTGCACCTCCTTGGTGCATCTGTGACATCATCAATCATTCAGATGGGGATACCGTCTATATCTACTGTGGTTAAAGTTAGTGGTTTTTCAAAGTACAGTCCAAGAACTATTTGAGAATTTGTTAAAAATTCGGATTCTGGATCCCTACATCAAACTAAATGAATCTGAACTCTGAATTATGAACCATCTCCATCAATAAATTTAATACAAAATAAAGTTAGAAAAATATTGGTGAACTCAGACTAACAGCAGATCTCTCGGCAGAAACTCTACAAGCCAGAAGAGAGTGGGGGTCAATATTCAACGTTCTTAAAGAAAAGAATTTTCAACCCAGAATTTCATATCCAGTCAAACTAAGCTTTATAAGTGAAGGAGGAATAAAATCCTTTACAGCCAAGCAAATGCTGAGAGATTTTGTCACCACCAGGCCTGCCCTAAGAGAGCTCCTGAAGGAAGCACTAAACATGGAAAGGAATAACCAGTACCAGCCACTGCAAAATCATGCCAAACTGTAAAGACCATCGAGGCTAGGAAGAAACTGCATCAACTAATGAGCAAAATAACCAGCTAACATCATAATGACAGGATCAAATTCACACATAACAATATTAACTTTAAATGTAAATGGACTAAATTCTCCAATTAAAAGACACAGACTGGCAAATCGGATAAAGAGTCAAGACCCATCAGTGTGCTGTATTCAGGAAACCCATCTAACGTGCAGAGACACACATAGACTCAAAATAAAGGGAGGGAGGAAGATCTACCAAGCAAATGAAAAACAAAAAAGGGCAAGGGTTGCAATCCTAGTCTCTGATAAAATAGACTTTAAACCAACGAAGATCAAAAGAGACAAAGAAGGCCATTACATAATGGTAAAGGGATCAATTCAACAAGAAGAGCTAACTATCCTAAATATATATGCACCCAATACAGGAGCACCCAGATTCATAAAGCAAGTCCTGAGTGACCTACAAAGAGACTTAGACTCCCACACAATAATAATGGGAGATTTTAACACCCCACCATCAACATTAGACAGATCAATGAGACAGAAAATTAACAAGGACACCCAGGAATTGAACTCAGCTCTGCAGCAAGCGGACCTAATAGACATCTACAGAACTCTCCACCCCAAATCATCAAAATATACATTTTATTCAGCACCACACCACATCCATTCCAAAATTGATCACATGTTGGAAGCTCTCCTCAGCAAATGTAAAAGAACCGAAATTATAACAAACTGTCTCTCAGACCACAGTGCAATCAAACTAGAACTCAGGATTAAGAAACTCACTCAAAACCACTCAACTACAAGGAAAATGAACAACCTGCTCCGGAATGACTACTGAGTACATAACGAAATGAAGGCAGAAATAAAGATGTTCTCTGAAACCAACGAGAACAAAGACACAACATACCAGAATCTCTGGGACACACTCAAAGCAGTGTGTAGAAGGAAATTTATAGCATTAAATGCCCACAAGAGAAAGCAGAAAAGATCCAAAATCGACACTCTAACATCACAATTAAAAGAACTAGAGAAGTAAGAGCAAACACATTCAAAAGCTAGCAGAAGGCAAAAATAACTAAGATCAGAGCAGAACTGAAGGAAATAGAGACACAAAACTTCAAAAAATTAATGAATCCAGGAGCTGGTTTTTTTAAAAGATCAACAAAATTGATAGACCACTAGCAAGACTAATAAAGAAGAAAAGAGAGAAGAATCAAATAGATGCAATAAAAAGTGATAAAGGGGATATCACCACTGATCCCACAGAAATACAATCTACCATCAGAGAATACTACAAACACCTCTACGCAAATAAACTAGAAAATCTAGAAGAAACGGATAAATTACTCGACACATACACTCTCCCAAGACTAAACCAGGAAGAAGTTGAATCTCTGAATAGACCGATAACAGGCTCTGAAATTGTGGCAATAATCAATAGCTTTCCAACCAAAAAGAGTCCAGGACCAGATGGATTCAAAGCCAAATTCTATCAGAGGTATGAGGAGGAAATGGTACCATTCCTTCTGAAACAGTTCCAATCAATAGAAAAAGAGGGAATCCTCCCTAACTCATTTTATGAGGCCAGCATCATCCTGATACCAAAGCCTGGCAGAGACACAACCAAAAAAGAGAATTTTAGACCAATGTCCTTGATAACCATTGATGCAAAAATCCTCAATAAAATACTGGCAAACCAAATCCAGCAGCACATCAAAAATCTTATCCACCATGATCAAGTGGGCTTCATCCCTGGGATGAAAGGCTGGTTCAACATACGCAAATCAATAAATGTAATCCAGCATATAAACAGAACGAAAGACAAAAACCTCATGATTATCTCAATAGATGCAGAAAAGGCCTTTGACAAAATTCAACAACCCTTCATGCTAAAAACTCTCAACAAATTAGGTATTGATGGGACGTATCTCAAAATAATAAGAGCTATCTATGACAAACCCACAGCCAATATCATACTGAATGGGCAAAAACTGGAAACATTCCCTTTGAAAACAGGCACAAGACAGGGATGCACCCTTTCACCACTCCTATTCCACATAGTGCTGGAAGTTCTGGCCAGGGCAATCAGGCAGGAGAAGAAAACAAAGGGTGTTCAAATAGGAAAAGAGGAAGTCAAACTGTCCCTGTTTGCCGATGACATGATTGTATATCTAGAAAACCCCATTGTCTCGGCCCAAAATCTCCTTAAGCTGTTAAGCAACTTCAGCAAAGTCTCAGGATACAAAATCAATGTACAAAAATCACAAGCATTCTTGTACACTAACAGACAAACACAGAGCCAAATCATGAGTGAACTCCCATTCACAATGGCTTCAAAGAGAATAAAATACCTAGGAATCCAACTTACAAGGGATGTGAAGGACCTCTTCAAGGAGAACTACAAACCACTGCTCAATGAAATAAAACAGGATACAAACAAATGGAAGAACATTCAGTGCTCATGGGTTGGAAGAATCAATATCGTGAAAATGGCCATACTGCCCAAGGAAATTTATAGACTCAATGCCATCCCCGTCAAGCTACCGATGACTTTCTTCACAGAATTGGAAAAAACTACTTTAAAGTTCATATGGCACCAAACAAGAGCCCGCATCACCAAGTCAATCCTAAGCCAAAAGAGCAAAGCTGGAGGCATCACGCTACCTGACTTCAAACTATACTACAAGGCTACAGTAACCAAAACAGCATGGTACTGGTACCACAACAGAGACATAGATCAATGGAACAGAACAGAGCCCTCAGAAATAATGCCGCATAACTACAAATATCTGATCTTTGACAAACCTGACAAAAACAAGTAATGGGGAATGGATTCCCTATTTAATAAATGGTGCTGGGAAAACTGGCTAGCCATATGTAGAAAGCTGAAACTGGATCCCTTCCTTACACCTTATACAAAAATTAATTCAAGATGGATGAAAAGACTTACATTTTAGAGCTAAAACCATAAAAACCCTAGAAGAAAACCTAGGCAATACCATTCAGGACAGAGGCATGGGCAAGGACTTCATGTCTAAAACACCAAAAGCAATGGCAACAAAAGCTAAAATTGAGAAATGGGATTTAACTAAACTAAAGAGCTTCTGCACAGCAAAAGAAACTACCATCAGAGTGAACAGGCAATCTACAGAATGGGAGAAAATTTTCACAACCTACTCATCTGACAAAGGGCTAATATCCAGAATCTACAGTGAACGCAAACAAATTTACAAGAAAAAACCAAATAACCCCATCAAAAAGTGGGTGAAGGACATGAACAGACACTTCTCAAAAGAAGATATTTATGCAGCCAAAAAGCACATGAAAAAATGCTCATCATCACTGGCCATCAGAGAAATGCAAATCAAAACCACAATGAGATACCGCCTCACACCAGTTAGAATGGCGATTATTAAAAAGTCAGGAAGCAACAGGTGCCGGAGAGGATGTGGAGAAATAGGAACACTTTTACACTGTTGGTGGGATGGTAAACTAGTTCAACCATTGTGGAAGTCAGTGTGGCGATTCCTCAGGGATCTAGAACTAGAAATACCATCTGACCCAGCCATATCATTACTGGGTATATACCCAAAGACTATAAATCATGCTGCTATAAAGACACATGCACACGTATGTTTAATGTGGCACTATTCACAATAGCAAAGACTTGGAACCAACCCAAATGTCCAACAACCATAGACTGGATTAAGAAAATGTGGCACATATACACCATGGAATACTATGCAGCCATATAAAATGATAAGTTCATGTCCTTTATAGGGACATGGATGAAACTGGAAACCATCATTCTCAGTAAACTATCGCAAGGACAAAAAAACCAAACACTACATGTTCTCACTCATAGGTGGGAACTGAACAATGAAAACACATGGACACAGGAAGGGGAACATCACACTCTGGGGACTGTTATGAGGTGGGGGTAGGGGGGAGGGACAGCATTAGGAGATATACCTAATGCTAAATGACGAGTTAATGGGTGCAGCACAGCGACATGGCACATGGATACATATGTAACAAACTTGCACATTGTGCACATGTACCCTAAAACTTAAAGTATAATAATAATAATAAAAGAAAAAAAAAGAAAAGAAAAGTTTAGTGATGGAGACACCAACGCTACATTCTACAACGAACGATGTGAAAACTTTACAGATTGCTTCTGCTAACTTACTACAGTTTGCATTCCTCTCAGGTGGGAGAATTGTTGAGCTTTTTCTTAAGATAGAAAAGCAATTCAGATGATCTGAAATCTCCACAAGAAGGATAAGAAGCACAGCAGAAAGTATTCTAGGCAGGAAGTCAATCCTTTCAACTGTCTGTGTTCCGTAGAAACAATTGTCTGCACTGGGAGTCATATGAGGTACAGACAACAGCCAGACCTCTGATCCTCTCATTTGTGATTTCAGAAGAAATTACCAGTCAACTGAGTAATTCACTGAGTAAAGTAAACATTTGGCACTGAAAGAGGTTAGACGGATAAGTATTTGTATCATCATATTCATGAAGCTGGAATATTTTCCATTACTGGTATCACATCTGAATGGAAGATGTTAAAAGGTCTCTCATCTTGTAAGATGGATATGAAAGAACATTTTCTGAGAAATGAAATTATTAACACACCTGTGAGGTGGATGGAAGAGAAAAAAAAAAGAATAATCAGCTTGAGTTCTTCTCCTTGATAAGACAACTCAATAAAAACATAAAGAGAAAAATACCAGTTTAAAATAACCAGAAGAAGACAACTCAAGATTTTTTAAATTGCTGATAAGATTTTAATTTGCTCCAAGTCGAAAATAAGTATATTGCTTGTGTTTTAAGGCACATAATGAGCAATTATTTCACACATGATAGATTCAGCAGTAAAATAATACTCGTTAACAGCTGGAACTCATAAAAGCATAGCACAATGTGAAGATGGAATTTGCTAAAATAAACCATCTGCTGAAAAATACTATTCTGCAAATTTACAAATAATGTTTAAATGTTATTTGTCTTATTTAATAGGTGTGTGAAAATAATGAGATATTTGAAAAGTAGGTGCTACCCTAATTAGTTCTTTATATTAGACAGTTGGTTACAGTAATGCACAGTAAGGTGCTACATACAAATATTGTGAAATTTTCTGCATATACTATGTATTTAGCTTAAATTATTTGAAATTTTATAGTTAAAGTAACAAATGTATATTTAAATGTTTTGACACAAATTGCAAATATACCTTTAAAAAGCATCTTACACTCTAAATATTATTTGTCACATATATATTTGTCTTTTCTCTATAGGAAGCTTTAAATTTTTCCCTTGAAGCTTTAATTATTTGAGTCTATAAAACAATCTGATAATGTACAAATTAACAGGAAAAAAAGGTTTACAGATATAATTATGTGCACAAGTATGCACTTGGACTTTACATAATATATATAAATATAGATATACAAATATTTTTATATTATAAATAGATATACAAATATATACTATATATGTAAAAACTCCAGGAAAGGCAAGGTAGTTAACACATCTATGCTGTCTTGAGGTTACAGAAAACACAGAGCTGTACGTTGGTAAATCAGGCTTTGCGGAAGACAGGTGACGACAAGGAAGAAAGAGGAGGCTGGCAGCAGAGGTGGTCTTGTTACATGGATGAAACCTCCCAGGGAGCAGCCCTCCTCTTGGGAAGTATAGATAGGAAATGGTTTTTCAAAATTTAAACGTGCCAGACTCAGTTAATCTTTCCTAAACCCAGACAAGGGAGTATCTCAGGGAAAGCCTGTCTATATCAATGCAGATTTTCTCTATAAATGCAAATCTCCCCAACAAACACAGCTTTTCAGCTATTCTTGTAGAAGAAGCTATTTCTAATCTTCCGAGTAGCCATCTTGAAATATGTCAAAAAGATGACCAGGCGCACACCTGTAATCTCAGCACTTTGGGAGGCTGAAGTGGGTAGATCACCTGAAGTCAGGAGTTCGAGACCAGCCTGACCAACATGGTGAAACCCCGTCTCTACTAAATACAAAAAATTAGCTCCGTGTGGTGGTGCATGCCTGTAATCTCAGCTACTTGGGAGGCTGAGCTAGGAGTATTACTTGACCCTGGGAGGCTGAGGTTGCAGTGAACCAAGATTGTGCCATTGCACTCCAGCCTGGGCAATAAAAGCAAAACTCCATCTCAAAAAAAAAATGTATTTTAGGGTAATATTTTGAGTATCTTTACCTCCATATTTACAATAAATATTATTCTGATTTTTAATCTTTACTGTTTTGTGGAGAAAACACAGGTGTGGTTTCTAGTGTAGCTGAACATCACGTTTATTTGACAATATTGCACTTGTGTGTGGGTGTGTGTGTGTGTTTGTGTAGCTACTCTTTACCTTTGTTCTCACTTAATGATTAAATATTATAATGAATTCAGTAAAATGTATGTTTTGCAATATTTCTCCATGTTATTATGCCTTAAATTAGTTTAATCATGCCCCCGTAATGTGTACATTTTAACCTTTTACTATAGGTCTCAATCTTACTTTGGTTCCTGTATTTGAATTTATGCTAATAAAGTCTTACAGCTAAAAAGGATTATATAAATTTATCTACATTTTTACTAGTATTCTGGTGTCATTTTAAATTATGTAATTAAATCAAATTTTAATTTGGATTATTGTTATCTGGGTTAAGGATATAAATTTTTAATTTTCTTATAAATATTACTTATTTCTGAACCATATATTGACTAATCTGCCCTTTATATGTTGTGCATTATAAGAGCTTGGGATTGATTCATTTGCAAAGATGAATGCTTGAGAAGTAGATATTTAATCATAACATTTTAAAATCTACTGGATAACCTAGAATTGAAAAATAGCCTATAGGTTGAAAAATCCTATAGTGAAGAAAGAAAATAACTAATATACAGTGACAGTATAAATATTATAAGTATTTATTTTATTATTGCCCTGAAATTTGATAATACAAACATGTACTATCTACATATCATCCATATATCAGGTCATAAAAAATCAATACATTCTTTAAAAATTTAGTATGACAGAAAATGCACTCTCTCTCCTTGATGGAATTAAGTTACAAATAAAAGAAAAATAAGCAGATAAGTAGATGGAAGTAGATGTTTAAAAACAAAGAGAAATATTTGTTTTGGATAACATAAAAACTCAATTGACCATTCCAATATTTCAAGAACTTTGGCTGTCAAGTGGTGGAGAGTTTTCCCCAGGAGACATTTGGCAATGTCTAGGGTTATTGTGGGGATGTCAAGACTGGTGGAGGTGTGAAATTTAGAGGTCAAACGAAACAACTAGCATTGCTAGGACAGCCTCCCACAACACAGAATCCTCTGGTCCTAAAGGTAAGTAGCAGCAAGGTTGAGAAACCATCATCTAGAAAGTAAACACTATGTAGCTATTCCAAGTGCTCAGGAAAACACATCAATGCCCTCAAGGGGAAAAGTGTAAACATTTTAACTGCTGCACATGGTGACACAAATCCATGTTGTTAGTCTAAGTGGAAGAGGCTGAAGCAGAAAACGTCATTCAAAGAGTTGACTTGAGCCAAAATGAGGACAGCTGCCTGGAAGAAACAGACCCAAGTACGCTTGGATATGAACTCCATTTGGAGTTTTGCAACAAGCAGTTTCTTAAAGGCAACAAAGGGACAAGAAGTGGGATGATGCAAAGAGGTTTGTCACAAATTCTCATTGGCTTATGGAAATAACATTTATTAGTGACTGGCTACGCACTGTTACACTATTATTGGGTGTGGATTATAGTGTCTGGTGTGGCATTATTGGTTAATTTATAGCTACTGTGGCAACAGCAAGCAGCCTAGATGAACACACAGCTCAAAGAGGAGCAGGACAGAACTGCTGTCTCATTTTCATACCTCTCTGGACCTGATTCTTTAAAAGGACTTGCATTTCTCACATGAAAGTTATTTTCTATTCTCAATGTCAATAAATGAGAATAAATAGACATAAAATAGATCTTTTCGAGGATGAAGTAAATGGAATAAAAAACAAAACCCAGGCTGACCAGAAATCATAGAGGGAAGAAAAGGTTATAAATATATGGATGTTTCAAGGTGATTTTAAGATATCAGGAATCAGTTAAATGTTGGGGGATTTTGTCTGAGTATGGGCTAAAGGAGAATGTCCCTTTTGCCTTCTGAAGTTTCCCTGAAAATCACTAATAGGAGGCAGATAAATAGTAGAAAAGGCATACAGGTTTCTGCAATGTGTGTACACTGGAGCCCTTAGAATGAAGACCCAGACACACGATGGGTGCAGAAGCTTATCTACCACATGAAGTTTACAGAAAGAATGGTGTCTTGGATCACAGGGAAAAAAAAAAAAGAAAGAAAAGGTTATGTGAGAAAAGGACCCTGGCTAGCAACAGTGGACTTATTACGTAGGTGAAACCTCACTGGGAGCAGTCCTCAGAGAGAACAGACAGAAAATGTTTCTTTCAGACCTTTGGAGACCTCAGACTCTCAGTTAACCTTTCCTAGATCCAGACAAGGGGGCAGACCTCAGAGAAAGCCTGGCTGCATCAGGGCAGATTCTCTACCGATGCAAATCTCCCCAAGACAGCTTTGCAGCTATGTTTGCATTTCCAGCCCTTCTGAATAGCCATTTTGAAATATATCAAGGAAATATATTTTGGGGTAAAATATATTGGTTTCCTTCATACAGCTATAAAACATACAGGAATAATTTTTGTCAATGTCTACTACAAATCCAATATAGCAGTAATTATAAAACCCAGCAGATATTGAAGAAAAAATATGTAGAGTACATCACTTACAAATATTGATACTAAAATGCCAAATAAAAGAAAAATAATATCCAACAATATTTGAAACAGTAAGACAAGAAATTAGCAAAAAAATAAAACAAATATCCACCTTGGGGATGAAAGTGTGATTCCAAATTTGGTAATCCAATAATATTAATAATCATATTGATTACCCCAAATAAAAAATAAATAGGGGATTCTCAGTACATGCTAACATATATTTGTGAAAAGGTGATATTCATGTCTTTAAAGATTTTAAATGCTATAAAGAGTCTGATATTCTATATGCAAACACGTGTAGGTCTATTAGAAGAAGAGAGGCCTGATTTTCATATGTTACTACATAGAGATAGAGAAGTGGATAGATTTGCATATGCATAGAGAAAGCATAAAATAGAAATTTACTATCATACTTCAAGGAATTTAAATTCAACAATAAAATAATTCAAAGGTAAAATTTTAAATATTTTTAACAGTTACATTTAATATTAGATAATATTTATAATAATTGTGAAAATATTCAATGCTAAAATAAGATAGAATGTCCAAAGATCAGTATTAAAACTAGTATAAATATTTGCTTGTTTATACAAGGAAAATTGAAGCTCAACCTAAAATTATATAGGAAATAAAAGAAAAATTTTAAGGGAGCTCTTTAATAACACAAACATATATATACACACACATATAATATGTATATACGTTACATGGGATAGATATAGATTTAACATGTTATAGCTATATTTGTATCTATCTATAACTACAGCTGTGTGTATCTACATTTCTATATATTTACTCAGTGATATAAATATAGACTGGAATAAATATAAAGGCACATATGATTCTTGGATAAAAAGGATTTAGTATCATGAAGACAAATTCTTTCCAAATTCACCTATCAATTCACAACAATATACAGTTTCATTAGTATAATTTAAAATTTTTAAATAAATTCCAAGATTCATTTAAAGGAATACACATGTATACCAGCAGTAAAGAAAGAAGCAAGAGTGCACTAAACTAACTTGCTATTAAAATACATTTTTAATCTTAGTAACTAAAACTGAGCAGTACTGATTTGGAGTGCTGGAATTTAGGTATATGGGATGTCAAAAGCATAGAGCTCAAAGGAGACCCGTGTATGCACGAGAGCTTAGGATGTGCTTTAGAAGGCATTACCAAACCACGGGCAAAGTTACTTTAGTGTCTTAGTCTTACTAGGTTTGAAAAGCCAGAGAAAAGACTCAAGGCCACCATATAAGAGCAAAACAAAAGGACAGGGAGAGAATGTGAAGAAACTGAAACATTTTACATAAAGTTGTATAAAACATACTTTAAAGAAAATGTAAAGTTTAGGATATACATCAAAATCAGCAGAACCACTAAATAAATAAGTAGGCATTGTAAAATAGCAAGAGAAAATTTAAATGGATTCCTAAAAAATATTGACACCTACGGTTTTAAAATATGTTTAAGAAATCCCGTATTTCACAGGGCAGCCTTTCACAACATAGATATATTAGGACATAAAGGTCCTTCTGTTTTTAATTTACTAGTGTTTATAGGGCTAAAGATATCTTCTACCCTTGTCTTTTGTCCGATGGTGCAAAAAATTTTCATAAGCATGTAATTCTGAATGCCTGATGGACTGACATATATAATATGCTGCTAGTATTAAAATATGTCACAGAAAACGCATCCAATCTTCTCACTGTTTACATAAATTCTAGGTTTCTCCTATTTACCTCAAGCACGTATGGAGCGAATTCTTACATTTTAATATTGCCATGGCATTCACATTGAACGTAAGTTGAACTCTCTCATATGGTAGCTGGGTTCAGATTCCCTTGACAATTTCCAGTTGTAACCCTCACAGTTCCTCAGTGTGGCTGGCCCAGATAGTGACCCTACACAGTTGCCTCCCCCTGGTGACTACCCGCTATGGAACCGTCGGATACAACCTACCTGATTCACCCCACAGACCTCACAGCCCACATGGACAGCCCCCACACGCCAGAGTGACCTGCTCAGTTGCAGCAGGAGCCAAGAAATGTGCCTGCTGGCACTCACCCCACCGGCTAGAGCCCCATGGAAAACGTATTTGGGTAATGTTCCGGGCCCAGTAAAGGCTGGAGTCCCACAGACCCCTTTTCTCTCTCTTGCTCCCCACTCATCTTCCCCATTGTGTTCAGCCCTATGAGGTGTGCTGCTGTATTAGTCCATTTTCACATGCCGGTAAAGACATACCCAAGACTGGGTAATTTCCAGAAGAAAGAGGTTTAATAGATGCACAGTTCCACACGGCTGGGTAGGCCTCACAATCATGGCAGAAGGTGAAAGGCACGTCTCACATGGCAGCAGACAAGACAAGAGAGTTGTGCAGGGAAACTCCACTTTATAAAACCATCAGATCTTGTGAGACTTATTCACTATCAGAAGAACAGCATGGGAAAGACCTGCCCCCATGATTCAATTACCTCCCACCTGTTCCCTCCCACAACATGCGGGAATTCAAGATGAGATTTGGCTGGGGACACAGCTAAACCCTCTTCTCAGCTACCCTCTTCTCTCTGGATCTGTGAGTGATAAAACTACTTCTCTGATTTCCCGTGTTTGGTCCTGTGGCCTCCATGTGTCTGATCTGACCTACACTGGAACCTAACTCTCCTCCTGGCCAGGGTCTCTGAGAGTGTCTCTTGTCAGAAATACCAGGACACAGGTCAGGCAACAGCCACCAGGCATCTCCCAGTCTCAGCAGATGTTCTGTGAGAGGGAGGCCTGGTCGTGGGATGCACACCTGGCCACTGCAGGGGTAAGGAAGTCTCCTGTGAAAGGCACATGTTAAGCATCCACAACCCCCTGCCCAGAACCCCAGAAAGGCAGGGCTCCAATTGACAGCCACTCTCCAGAGACAAACCTCAAGCCCTAACTGGAGGAAAATAAAACAATGTAAAAATTTGAGTTTATCTTACTATTTCAATGACCCAGTAAAGAGATTCTATGCCTGTACACCACATATTTTCTTCGATTGTTGATATATTTTAGATGGAATTTTATGTCTGGCTTTCACTTTAGCCTGGTCCCTACCTCAAGCATAAGGTCAAGATTTTCCATGGGTTCTTTTCTGGTGCTACTACCTGCCAGTGTAGGGTCATATCCTAGTCTATCTTGAGGGAACCCCCCTATTCATTATTGTCAGAGTGAGACTGTTAACTCTTGATTTCCCTGGACAATTTCATTGCATGACTTTTAATATGATTTATAAATATACCCTTTTCTGGACAATAAATTATGTAGTTATCTGAGTAAGAGATACGGTCAGGAAGAGGCATTGCCTCATTCAGCTTTTCTGTTTAGTGAACTCGCATATGTTCTCCTCACCCACCAGTCACCTCTAAACCGTATTGTTCCAAGACAACAAACAGAACTCGAGTGTGTATCTTTCACCACTGGATTTGTCTTTGCTCCATAAAGCGTAGTGCTTAATAGGGTTTCTGTTAGCATTTTCTCTATTTATTTTTCCCATAAAATATCACAGGCCTTCTTAATATGGAATTATGAGTGATTTCCTTCAATCTGCATCATATCAAGTTGAGGTTCATGTTATGGAAAATAAAACAATGTAAAAATTTGAGTTTATCTTACTATTTCAATGACCCAGTAAAGAGATTCTATGCCTGTACACCACATATTTTCTTGATTGTTGATATATTTTAGATGGAATTTTATGTCTGGCTTTCACTTTAGCCTGGTCCCTACCTCAAGCATAAGGTCAAGATTTTCCATGGGTTCTTTTCTGGTGCTACTACCTGCCAGTGTAGGGTCATATCCTAGTCTATCTTGAGGGAACCCCCCTATTCATTATTGTCAGAGTGAGACTGTTAACTCTTGATTTCCCTGGACAATTTCATTGCATGACTTTTAATATGATTTATAAATATACCCTTTTCTGGACAATAAATTATGTAGTTATCTGAGTAAGAGATACGGTCAGGAAGAGGCATTGCCTCATTCAGCTTTTCTGTTTAGTGAACTCGCATATGTTCTCCTCACCCACCAGTCACCTCTAAACCGTATTGTTCCAAGACAACAAACAGAACTCGAGTGTGTATCTTTCACCACTGGATTTGTCTTTGCTCCATAAAGCGTAGTGCTTAATAGGGTTTCTGTTAGCATTTTCTCTATTTATTTTTCCCATAAAATATCACAGGCCTTCTTAATATGGAATTATGAGTGATTTCCTTCAATCTGCATCATATCAAGTTGAGGTTCATGTTATGGAAAATAAAACAATGTAAAAATTTGAGTTTATCTTACTATTTCAATGACCCAGTAAAGAGATTCTATGCCTGTACACCACATATTTTCTTGATTGTTGATATATTTTAGATGGAATTTTATGTCTGGCTTTCACTTTAGCCTGGTCCCTACCTCAAGCATAAGGTCAAGATTTTCCATGGGTTCTTTTCTGGTGCTACTACCTGCCAGTGTAGGGTCATATCCTAGTCTATCTTGAGGGAACCCCTATTCATTATTGTCAGAGTGAGACTGTTAACTCTTGATCTCCTGGGCTCAAAGAATCCTCTCATTTCAGCCTCCTAAACTGCTGCTATTACAAGCATGAGCCACCATATGGGCTGGAAGCTGATTTTTAAAATACTGAGATCAGATAGGTGACAGCACCTGAAAAATAGACAACACGAAGCTCTATGTTCAAAGGTGTGAGGGTATCAGTATTGCTGTGGCTATTGGGGAGGTGTGAGCCACAGCGCTGGGTCCTCATTCTTGTATCTTAAAAGTCAGTGATGTTGAGTAATTTCTCATGCCACCACCTCCACGGTTGTCTTTCTTCTGCCTTCTTCTTTCACTTATAAGGAAGCTCGTGATTTCATTGATCCCACCCGTTTAAGATAATGTCTCCATCATTTTATTGCAACCTTAATTTCACTTGAAATCTGATTTCCCACTGCCAGGCAACCTAACATATTTGTAGGTTAGACTCTGGGAATTACGACATGAACATTTTTGGGAGGCCATTATTTTGTCTACAGCAGACATAATCTATTTACCTGCAGATTAAAGTGTTCTTTTTTTAAATAATATGAATTTTAGTAAAGAGAAAGACAGAAAAGAAAGAAAAGAAAGAAAAGAAAGAAAAGAAAGAAAAGAAAGAAAAGAAAGAAAAGAAGGAAGGAAGGAAGAAAAGAAGGAAGGAAGAAAAGAAGGAAGGAAGAAAAGAAGGAAGGAAGAAAAGAAGGAAGGAAGGAAGAAAAGAAGGAAGGAAGAAAAGAAGGAAGGGAGGCCCATGCTTGTGCACCCAAGAGCTCCCCAGCTTTCACGCACCACCATCCCCATGGCTTTTGCCCCAGGGCTTTTGCCCTCTGCCACCGTGGCTTTTGCCCCCCGCCGCCGCGGCTTTTGCCCCCCGCCGCCGCGGCTTTTGCCCCCCGCCGCCGCGGCTTTTGCCCCCCGCCGCCGCGGCTTTTGCCCCCCGCCGCCGTGGCTTTTGCCCCCCGCCGCCGCGGCTTTTGCCCCCCGGCCGCCGCGGCTTTTGCCCCCGCCGCCGCGGCTTTTTCCCCCCGCCGCCGCGGCTTTTGCCCCCCGCCGCCGCGGCTTTTTGCTCCCCGCCGCCGCGGCTTTTTGCCGCCGCGGCTTTTTGCCCGCCGCCGTATTTTGCCCCCGGCCGCCGCGGCTTTTGCTCCCCGCCGCCGCGGCTTTTGCCCCCCGCCGCCGCGGCTTTTGCCCCCCGCCGCCGCGGCTTTTGCCCCCCGGTCCGCCGCGGCTTTTGTCCCTGCCTCAGCTCTGAGGGCAGGAGCGGCAGACTGGGTTCCCAGCGTCCTGGCTCGGGCAGCTTCCAGGGGCGCTCCTGCTCCAGCTCTCCCGGCTCCCGGGTTCCTCCCCTAGGCGCCCGCGCCCCGGGCTCCCTGCCTCGGCCGCTGCTGCCTGCATAGAGCGGCGATGCGCGCCGCGGCGATGGGAGAGAAGAAGGAGGGCGGTGGCGGGGTGATGCGGCAGCCGCGGAGGGAGGCGCAGGGGCCGCGGCCAGCCGAGCGCTGCAGCAGTGCGGGCAGCTCCAGAAGCTCATCGGCATCTCCATGGGCAGCCTGCGCGGCTGCGCACCAAGTGCGCTGTGTCCAAGGACCTCACCCAGCAGGAGATACCGACCCTGGAGGTAAGGGGGTCGGGGACCCGGCTGGGTTCCAGGAGCGGCCCGGACACCTCCCTCCTGGCCCCAGTTCACTCCTGGCCCAGTTGCATCCTTGAGCCCGAGTCGCCCCCTTGGAGGCTTCCCTCCCTCCTGCACTCGCTGATGTGGCAGCTGGAGGACCCGGGACCAGCCCTCACCTTGGGCAGGATTTGTGGGGCGGGTGCGTGGTGGGAACTTGGATGGAGGCTCTAGGGGCCCGTGGGCGGGGTGGGCTGCGCGCGGACATCCCCTTACCCCCCGAATTTCCATCTGGTCCAGCCCTCTCATCTTGTAGGTGAGAGAACGGAAGGCCTGAGGGAGAACTGACTTGCCAGGAACCCCTGTTAAGGAGAATTAACAAAGATTGGTTATTAAAGGAGCACTGAGGTGGGAGTCATACCTGGAGGCCCACACCCTTGGTTAAGACATTATACCACCTTGAGTCTGGCCTGTTGACTGAGGGTGAGCCACTCCATCCTCGTCTGATTGTGGGGTCTTGACCTCAAGGGGTTTCCTGCAGGAAGAAGCAAATGGGTTTGCTTTCCTAGCTCTGTCCAGTACCTTAGGGACCCTGAGGACTGGAGAGATTCTTGGAGAGCCATCTGGTGTATGTCATGGGTGGGCCTTTCTTGAAGGTCAGTCTGCCCAGTGGGCTGGCCCAGCCCGAATGAACTGTCTTGAATCTTTGGAGTGTTTGTGTACTTTGAAGGGCTTCTCATCCTTGCACCAAAAGATCCCCTGGAAATTAGGTGGGAAAACCTTAACTTTTGTGGGGCCTTGTGTTTGTCTTAAAAATTCATGCACATGGCCAGGTGTGGTGGCTTACACCTGTTATTCTGTCCTGGATCCCTTGAGTCAAGGACTTTGAGACCAACCTGGACAATATAGTGAGACCCCATCTCTACAAAACAAAATATTAGCCAGGTGTGGTTGTGCGCATCTGTAGTCCCAGCTACTACTGTGGCTGAGGTGGGAGGAGCACTTGAGCTTGCACTGAGCTGTGATCTCACCAGTGTACTCCAGCCTGGGCCACAGAGCAAGACCTTGAGAAAAAAAAAAACAAACCAACAAAAATTCTTGAAGATTTTGCATTCTGTCCCACTATCCATTGGTTTTCATGTCAAGCTAATGTCAGAAATTCTTTACAATTGCTTCCAGAAGGAGTAGTCTTTTGACCTAGTGCACAGGTGTCCAGTCTTTTGGCTTCTCAGGGCCACATTGGAAGAAGAATGCTCCTGGACCACACATAAAATACACTAATGCTAACGATAGCTGATGAGCTTAAAAAAAAAAAAAGGTTTGTGCATAATTTTCATGATACCCACCACCACAGATAGGCGGAAAAGTCCTTGTAGTCAAAGGGTTGGACACAACTGATCTAGTGTCTTGTCCGTTTTGGCTTTCTCCCTGATTCCAGAATGCAGGTAGAGATGTAGAGACGTGCTCTCAGGACAGCTGTTGAGATAAAAAAAATTCGTTGTCATTGATTCTGAAGCACAGCTGTTTGTCAGTTGCATTGAAAAAATCTCCATTCAAACTGCTGTCACATATAAAATCTATTTATATAAGTCTGTGTTTTTCTGTTGTCTTGGCCTTTGTGGGCAGTAGTGTGTTTTAACCAAGCAAACTGTCCTTCCAAAAAATGAAGCTGAAGTCAGCCTACCTGCTTGCCATTTTTCTTCCCCTTCCATTTTTCTAACCTCAGGATAATTGTAAGGATGAATTAAGATTTGTGTTTAAGGCCGGGCACAGTGTCTCAGGCCTGTAATCCCAGCACTTTGGGAGGCGGAGACGGATGTATCACTTGAGCTCAGGAGTTCAAGACCAGCCTGGGCAACATACTGAGACTCCGTCTTGTATAATTAAATTAAAATTTAAAAAAAAAAAAAAAAAAAAAAAAAAAAAAAAAAAAAAAAAAAAAAAAAAAAAAAAAAAAAAAAAAAAAAAAAAAAAAAAAAAAAAAAAAAAAAAAAAAAAAAAAAAAAAAAAAAAAAAAAAAAAAAAAAAAAAAAAAAAAAAAAAAAAAAAAAAAAAAAAAAAAAAAAAAAAAAAAAAAAAAAAAAAAAAAAAAAAAAAAAAAAAAAAAAAAAAAAAAAAAAAAAAAAAAAAAAAAAAAAAAAAAAAAAAAAAAAAAAAAAAAAAAAAAAAAAAAAAAAAAAAAAAAAAAAAAAAAAAAAAAAAAAAAAAAAAAAAAAAAAAAAAAAAAAAAAAAAAAAAAAAAAAAAAAAAAAAAAAAAAAAAAAAAAAAAAAAAAAAAAAAAAAAAAAAAAAAAAAAAAAAAAAAAAAAAAAAAAAAAAAAAAAAAAAAAAAAAAAAAAAAAAAAAAAAAAAAAAAAAAAAAAAAAAAAAAAAAAAAAAAAAAAAAAAAAAAAAAAAAAAAAAAAAAAAAAAAAAAAAAAAAAAAAAAAAAAAAAAAAAAAAAAAAAAAAAAAAAAAAAAAAAAAAAAAAAAAAAAAAAAAAAAAAAAAAAAAAAAAAAAAAAAAAAAAAAAAAAAAAAAAAAAAAAAAAAAAAAAAAAAAAAAAAAAAAAAAAAAAAAAAAAAAAAAAAAAAAAAAAAAAAAAAAAAAAAAAAAAAAAAAAAAAAAAAAAAAAAAAAAAAAAAAAAAAAAAAAAAAAAAAAAAAAAAAAAAAAAAAAAAAAAAAAAAAAAAAAAAAAAAAAAAAAAAAAAAAAAAAAAAAAAAAAAAAAAAAAAAAAAAAAAAAAAAAAAAAAGGAATGGAATGGAATGAATGGAATGGAATGAATGGAATGGAATGAATGGAATGGAATGGAATGAATGGAATGGAATGGAATGGAATGAATGGAATGGAATGGAATGGAATGGAATGGAATGGAACGGAATGGAATGGATGGAATGGAATGGAATGAATGGAATGGAATGAATGGAATGGAATGGAATGAATGGAAGGAATGGAATGGAATGGATGGAATGGAATGGAGGAATGGAATGGAATGAATGGAATGGAATGAATGGAATGGAATGAATGGAATGGAATGGAATGAATGGAATGGAATGGAATGAATGGAATGGAATGGACTGGAATGGAATGGAATGAATGGAATGGAATGAATGGAATGGAATGAATGGAATGGAATGGAAGGAATGGAATGGAATGGAATGGAATGGAATGGAATGGAATGGAATGAATGGAATGGAATGGAATGGACTGGAATGGAATGGAATGGAATGGAAGGAATGGAATGGAATGGAATGAATGGAATGGAATGGAACGGAATGGAATGGAATGGAATGGAATGGAATGAATGGAATGGAATGGATGGAATGGAATGAATGGAATGGAATGGAATGGAATGGAATGGAGGAATGGAATGGAATGGAATGGAATGGAATGATGAAATGAAATGAAATGATGAAATGATGAAATGAAATGATGAAATGTGAAATGATGAAATGAAATGAAATGAAATGATGAAATGAAATGAATGAAATGATGAAATGAAATGATGAAATGATGAAATGAAAATGAAAATGATGAAAAATGAAATGAAATGAAATGATGAAATGATGAAATGAAATGATGAAATGAAATGATGAAATGAAATGATGAAATGATGAAATGAAATGATGAAATGATGAAATGATGAAATGAAATGATGAAAGGATGAAATGAAATGAAAGGAAATAAAATGAAATGAAATGAAATGTAGTGAAATGATGAAATGATGAAATGACTGCTTATTATTATTATTATTATTATTATTATTATTATTATTATTATTATTATTATTATTGATGATGATGATGATGATGATGATGATGATGATGATGATGATGATGATGATGATGATGATGATGATGATGATGATGATGATGATGATGATGATGATGATGATGATGATGATGATGATGATGATGATGATGATGATGATGATGATGATGATGATGATGATGATGATGATGATGATGATGATGATGATGATGATGATGATGATGATGATGATGATGATGATGATGATGATGATGATGATGATGATGATGATGATGATGATGATGATGATGATGATGATGATGATGATGATGATGATGATGATGATGATGATGATGATGATGATGATGATGATGATGATGATGATGATGATGATGATGATGATGATGATGATGATGATGATGATGATGATGATGATGATGATGATGATGATGATGATGATGATGATGATGATGATGATGATGATGATGATGATGATGATGATGATGATGATGATGATGATGATGATGATGATGATGATGATGATGATGATGATGATGATGATGATGATGATGATGATGATGATGATGATGATGATGATGATGATGATGATGATGATGATGATGATGATGATGATGATGATGATGATGATGATGATGATGATGATGATGATGATGATGATGATGATGATGATGATGATGATGATGATGATGATGATGATGATGATGATGATGATAT
>JAKGGE010000867.1:0-24991 GCA_023748175.1 Hoolock leuconedys
CTTCCTTTGCAGACATACCACCTGCAAATGACTGTAGTGATTTTGGGGTCACCTAATTTTTTCTCTGCCCTTCATGTATTGTCTTGAAAGTTATTCAAGTGCAGTGGCTCATGCCTGTAACGCAACACTTTGGAGGCCACGAGACGGGTGGATCACCTAGTCAGGAGTTCAGACCAGCTCACAACATGCAAACCCCACCTGGTGGCACGCGCCTCTGTAGTCCCAGCTACTGAGAGGCTGGAGGCACCCAGGATCACTTTGGAACCCGGAGGCTGAGGTTGTAGTGAGCTGAGATCACGCCCACTGGCATTCCAGCCTGGGCCACAGAGCAAGACCATTCAAAAAAAGGGGAGGGGTGGGAGGGCGGGGCTGGCACGTGGCTCACACCTGTAATCCCAGCATTTTGGGAGGCCTGAGGCAGGTAGATCAAGGAAGTCAGAGTCTGCACCAGTTCACACACCAAGAAAACCGCATCTCTACTAAAAATACAAAATTAGCTTGTATGCAGGTGGCAAGCACCTGTAATCCCAGTTACCGGAAGGCTGGAGGCAGGAGAATTGCTTGCACCTGGGAGGCAGAGGTTTCAGAAAGTGAGCCAAGATTGTGCCACTGCACTCCAGCTCCGCAACAGAGTGAGATGCCGCTCCAAAAAAAAAAAAAAAAAAAAGTTATTTTTATAACACTAAATCTTTTTAAAATTGCCACAAAAATGCAACAAACATAACCAAATTCACTCCAACACACACTGATAGCACAAAAATGGTAATTAAGTGTCCAGTGGAACTATCAATATTAAAAAGCCAATCTCAAGTGTTCACTGACGCTCCAAAAAGATTTTACCATACACTGGATGATCATAAAACAACACAGACCCCATCATCTAGGACCTTACTACAAAAATATAGGTAAGTAGTCTACATAGAGAATTAGGAACGGGTATGTTAGTGAACAAAGTGGAACAAGGGGTCTCTAAGAAATGTGTGTTAGAAGAGGATAAATTCCAAAAATCATCCACCAAGTGACTCTGATCTTCTTCAGGAGTGGGCTATACTTTAAAAATGTCAAGGAATATGAAAACAAACAAACCCACTGTATCGGGTAAAGCGGGACTTGAATAGACATTTCCTCCAAATAAGGTAGATAAATAGCCAAAATACTCACCTAAAATCATCACTCAATCATTAGAGAAATGCAAATCAAATCCATAATTAGATACCACCTCACACATATGGTGTAGCTACTATTAAAAACCAGAATATAAATGTCAGAAAGGATGTGGAGAAATTAGAACCCTTGTGTACCTTGTTGGTAGAATAAAATGAAGCAGCAACTAGGGTAGAAAAACAGTGCAATACCCCCAAAAAAAAATTAACAGAATTAATACTTGATCCAGCAATCCCACTCTAGGTTATATACCCAAAGTTGGAGAGAGCCAGGGTCTCTGAAGAGATACTGTACATTCATGCTCATAGTGGCATTAGTCATAATAGACAAAAGTGGAAGTGGCCCAAGTGTCCATTGAAGATGAATGAATAAATGAAATGTGGTCTATACATACAATGGAATTTAAAATTCAGCCTTTAAAAGGAAAGATTCGGCACATACTACATTTATGAACCTTCACAGCTAAAGTTAAATAAGCAAGTCTGGGACCAAACACTATATAATTTCATTCATATGAATACTTGAGTAATCCATTCAGAAAAAAGAATGGTGAAAAAAAGAAAAGTAAGATGGGTGTTTGCCAGGGGCTGGGAGGAGAGGGAATAAGGGAGCTGTTTATTTGATTGAGATTACTTTTTCAGTTTAGGGTCATTTGGAGAGGTGGATGGGAATTGTGATGATATAATAACGTGAATATATAGCCTTTACTGAACTGTACACTTAAAATAGTTAGCGATGGTAGAATTTTTATGTTAGGGTATATTTTACGCAAAATTTTTTTTTAAGATGGAGTTTTGCTCTTTTGCTGATACTTAGGCTGGACCACAGTGGTGCAATCTCGGCTCATTACAGCCTCCGCCTCCCAAGGTTCAGCAGCGATTGTCCTGCATAAAGCCTCCCAAGTAGCTGGGACACAGGTGTGTGCCACCTGCACGCCTAATTTTTGTATATTTTTAGTGAGAGCCCGGGGTTCACTATGTTGGCCAGGCTGATCTCCCGGAACTCTCCCTGACCTCAGGTGATCCACTTCCTTGGCCTCCTAGGGTACTAGGATTATAGGGTGTGAGCCACACGTGCACAGCCATCACAATTTATTAAAATAATTTTTTTGAAATATCAGGAATATGATGAAAAGAACATATTTGCTAAGGACAAAACCACTCCAAGATACTAATTGTCAACTTTTACTGCTTTGGGTTAAAACTGTATAAATTCAGTTTTAGGCTTACAGCTATGTTCAGTATCCTACTAATTAGAAGCTCTGATTTGCTGTTGTTTTGGCATTAATTTTCAGGATTTGATTATATACCTCATTTAAACATAACCAAACCATACTTTTTATTTCATAATAAAAGTATAAACAAGATGGCAACCTAAACGTGGTGAAACTATGTCTACAATCTCACTTGGAGGCTGAGGTGTGCAGATCACTTGAGCCAAAGAGTTCGAGACCAGCCTGGGTGACAGGTGAAACCCCATCACTACAAAATATACAAAATTGTAAAAGTAATGGGTGGCTGCATAGTCAGCTACTTGGGAGGCTGAGGCAGAAGGGACTGCTTGAGCCTGGAAGGCGGAGGTTGCAGTGAGCCAAGATTGTTGCCACTCCCGTCCCTCAGGCAAACATGAAGCATGAAAGCCCTGTCTCAAAGAATGCTTAACAAGCGTTTCTAATTTTCTGTATAATTTAACTCACTGAAATTAATACAAAACCACAATGGTTTCTATGATTTCCTGTTATGAACTCTTGAAAATTAGCTAAAATTTGATCTATATTTAAAATGAATAAACAGAAGTAATTGTACATATATATGAAGTGTGAGTATTTACATAATGGCAATTTATTAAACGTCTTTTAGAAACATGAGGTCCATGGATGAAAAATGTTGTGATATATTCAGAACTTACTTTCACCTTGATGTATCATGTGAGTTTTAAGCCTCTAGGAGATAAAAGACATAGGGAGTTAAAAGGAACCTTTATAGTTCTACCACCCAATACTTGATTTGCTATGTTTTAAAGGTAAACCCTCAAAACTGCAAGGTTGTAAGAACAGTCCTTTACTTTGTCAGTCAGAACAAATTATTGTGTTTATAGAAAGTATAGAGCTAACTTGGTATGAAAAGACCCACCTCTGCTTCTGTCATCCCTACGTCACTTTGGATAAGGGAATCAATTCATACTAGGTGATATCGTTTGGATGCTTGATTCCTCCAAATCTCATGTTGTCTTGATTCCCAATGTGTTGGAAGGTGGGACTCAGTGGAGGTATCTAGGTCATGGGAGTGGATCTGCGCGAAGATGGCGGTGCGCCCTCTGGTGGTGATTTCTCCCTCTATTGGTTACACTTAAAGAGAGCTGGATGTTTAAAGAGCATGGCACTCCTCCTCCCGACCTCTCTTGCACTCCCTCTCGTTGCCGTGTGACATATCCGGTTCTGCTTTGCCCTCCGCTTACCTGAGGTCCTCACCAGAAACAGATGCTAAATTCTTTTTAGCCACAGAACTGTAGGCCATCGCTTTTCATAAAATTGCAGCCTCAGAAGTATTCCTTTAGAGCAACACAAAAAGAGACTAATATACTGGGTTGCCGAGTAAGCGGGGTATAATATACTGGGTTATGGTAAAAGCTTATAAGCTAAGATCATCAACTACTTCCTCCTCAGTTACCTCGCCTACCATATGCAAGTAATCAATAGCTCTCAAATCTGGCCTTCTTCTCTCGTTGCCACTGGCACCCGGTTCGGCTCTCATAGACTCATATCTGTGCCATTGCAATGGCCTCCCCTCCCAAGTACTGTCTGCTTTGTTTTTACCTCCCTCTTCTCTGTACCCTGCCTCCCATCCCCAGCAGTCACCAGAGCAGTCTTTGCTGAGCAAACATCAAATCAGTTTCTTAGCAAAATATTTATTTGATCCCGTGTGACAAGAGATTAGCTAACATTCTTTAGGCGTAGCCAGCAAAATCTGTCCAAATCTGGACCTAACGTTGTTTCTCTCTGACCTGCCTATGTATCACTGTGAACCCTGAGTGAAGCTGCTGGCACTCTCTTAGTCATCCATACTTCTTTGCTTTGTATTCCTAAACCTTTATATGAATAGTGGCCTCATTCCCCACAGAGATCTCCAAACATCTATATCGCCGATGTCAGAAATACTCTTATTTATTCATAAAACTAGGTTCCTTGGTATGGAGTCAACAAATAAATTGCAAAGAAAAAAAAAGTGGTATGAATTAATTTACAGATTAAAGATTAAAGAGCCTACACAAGCCTCTGTGGATGATTCTTGCTGGCTTATTTTACAATCATATGGCTAGAAACTAAACCAATAGACATTTTAAAATATAAATATGATATCCCTAATCTATTCCTAGCCACATGAACAATATTAAAAAACACAACAAAACAAAACACTGCGTCCTTCACCCACATCAGGACGGCTACTATCAAGAAAACAGAAAGTGTTAGCAGAATCTTGGTGAGAAACTGGAACCCTGAGTGTTGCTGGTAGGGATGTAAAAATTAGCATAGCTGCTATAAGGAAAACAGTAGAGACATTCCTCAAAAATTAAAAATAGAATTGCTATTTGATCCAACAATTCTACTTCTGGGTAGCATATATCCCGAAATAAATGCAGAACTCAAAGGTGTTTGTATATCCATGTTCACAGCATTATTTCACAACATAACTAAAAGGTAAAACAGCCAAGTGTCCCTAAGGAAGGAATAGGCAAACAAATTCATGATATATACATAAAAATATACATAAAAAGCCTCATCCAAATGGTGCATTTTGCATGACTTTTTTGTTTTTTTACTGTTATTTTTATTTGCTTTAAAAAAATTACCTAAAGAAATATTAAACTCTAGTTAATGCTATGCATGATAAAATATTCAGGGATAAAATATATTACTGTCTGCAACTTGCTTTGGAAACAAAAATTAAGATGGATGCATGAATGAATAGAGAATAGACAGAAATATGATGAAAGAAACATAGTAAAATATTCACCTCCTAACATTATTAGAGAGGCACCATGAATATCTCACTGCCTTTCCAATAGATAGCAGTGACTGCATGAAGTTGATACTTCTGAGTAATCTAGGAAAGAAAAAAGATAAATATTTTTATTCACCAATCTTGTTTTGTGGAATTGGGAAGATCCCACTGAGGATGAAAAAACTCATATGATAAATAATGAATTTATACTTTATTATTTGATACTTTGGTAAAATGTCATGTGACTTTCTAGTCATATAGTAGATCATTTGGCAGTTCTAACTGGATAGATTGCTCATTTTTTATTTATTTATTTTAAAAAAATATTTTTCACACCCTAATTAGGTATACACACTGGAGAAAACTAGCATTATATACATGCATACTAACAGTACAAACTAGAACTTGATCAGAAATTTTAATTATTGAAATTGAAAATGACAATGAAAACATTACATCAACTTGGCAGAAATATTAATAAAAATTAATAAACAAAATCTCATATAATTAGTAAAAGAGAAGTATCAGTTAGGCTAGGAAAAAGGGAAAAAAGTACAGAAATGACAATAAACAATAGAGAAACAATAGAGAGATTCCATGACTCCAAGTAGCTTTTGAAAGATTAACAGGTTAGAAAAATGTTTTATGGAACAAATAACACATTAACAGTTTAACAGAACAAAAGGGGAAAAAACAGACAGTCTCAATAAATGGGAAAAGCTTGTTTGGCAAAATACAGCACCCCATTCATGACAAAACAAAACACTTACTCAAACTAGGGGACATTTTCTTAACCAATAAAACTATCTGCAAAATCCTATGATAAATACCACATTTAATGTAAAATATTAGATATGTTTATACCAAAATCAGGAACAAGGTTAAGTCAGCCTATCACTACTTCAGTTCTGTAACTTTAGAGATCCTAGACATCTGATAAGAGAAGAAAAACTACAAGATTAGATTAAATAAATGCCATTATTCTTGTGTCATAAAATCTAGAAACTGAACTTTAAAAGGAATTCTGCCTAGTTTGCTCCCTTACAATGTGCAAAGAATGGTAACATTTTAATACAGCAGCAGCAATCAATATAGAAAGGTCATCTGAAAAATCTCCTTGTACAATAGCTAGCAAAACTATATAAAGTAATTATGAATAAATTTAATATGTGGGAACCTTATCTCAAAAGCTGAGCCTACCAAAAAGAGCGAAAGGCAGTTTAAAAGGCACATTTCCTGAAGAAGAATCAACACTATGAATAAGTCAATTCTCTGAATTGGTCTAAATTGTGTATTCATAAATCAAATTTAGGTTTGTTTCTTTTAAAAGAAACTTGACATTTAATTAAATTTCATGTAGGAATACTAGGAGATGTAGGACACAAAAAATAGCAAAGCATTTTAAAGAAAGAGCCAGGAGGGAGGATTTGCACCAGTATCAAATCTATTGAAAAGCTGTATTAATTAAAATATGTGTGGTATGGATATAGGGAAAAGACAACCAAAGGAAGAGAATGGAACCCACAGAGTCATGTATATTTGGGAGTTTAGTATATGGCAGTATGGCGTAAAACCAGTGAGAGTCGTTAATAAAATGCCACATGGACCATTAGCCATCATGTGGAGATAAAAATCCTTCTTTTGATCCAGCTTGCAAAATTAACAGATGGATTAAAAGCCTAAATAGCAAGCTAAACTATAAAATTTATATATGAGAATATCCTTTATTCCATTAAAATAGGAAGGAAATGAACACACGCACACACACACACACACACACACGCTCTTTAGCCTTAAAAAGTGGTAGAAACTAAAACAAAGAGTCACTAGAAGCCAAGTTAAATGATGTGCCATAATAAATTGGAAGAAGTACCTCCAAACACATAAAAAATTAGCAAGTTATAGAGATTGGGAAATCAGAAAAACTTCTAGAACTCAATAAGAGAACCACAGAAACTCAACAGAAAAAATGGGCAAAATGACATGAATAAATGAATTCAGAGAAAAGAAAATTCCAATGGTCATCAAACATAGCCAGAGGGTGTTTAGATAGCATGCAGAAGGGTAGAGGCTAAGATAGCAGGCAGGTTGAAAATATGAAATATCAGAACTTCTTTGGTAGGAATAGAAATAATCTAGGGAAATCAACTTGGCAATCAGTAGAACTACTACTTTGTTGTCTAAACAATTCCATTTTGCAAGTATATTACTCAGAAGGGCCCTCATATATGGGCACACAAGAGAAGATATACAAAGGATGTAAGAAAGCTGTAACACTGTTTATAATAGCAAAAGATTGGAAACAATCTAAATGTTTACCAACAGGGGAAATAAACAAGTGTACATTGATTTGATAGATTACCGTAAGATCATTAAATGAATGAAGTAGATCTACATGTATAAAAATGTTTTAAAATTTGAAGAGTAAAAGTGGCGGGTGCAATGGCTCATGCCAGTAATCTAGGGAACTTTGGGAGAATAAGAATTGGGTGGATGACTTAGAGGTCAGCAGTTCAAGACCAGCCTGGAGCAACATGGGTGAAACCCATCTCTACTAAGAATGTCTAAAATCAGCAGCATGGTGGTCTTTATAATTCAGCAACTTTGGAGGCTGAGGTGGGAATCACTTGAATCTGGGGTGGAGGCTGCAGTGAGCTGAGATCATGCCACTGCACTCAGCCTGGGTGACAGAGAGACTCTGTCTCAAAAAAAAAAAAAAAAAAAAATTTAATTAAAAAAAGCAACCACAATAAAATATCTACTGTATGATATTAATACAAAATTTTAAAACATACTCAGAAACTAACATGTATTTTATAGATACATACACATATAAAGAAAAATTCAAAACATAGATCAGAAGGATAAACACCAGTTTAAGATGAATTTGGAACCTCAGAGGGGGAATAAGACAGATAATGGGTGCTCTACTTTTAATATAAACAAGCAAGAACAATAAGATAACAAAGATCTAAAAGGCCAGTATGGCAAAATGTTAACTGTAAAATTTGGTTGGTAGGTATATACATAATAATTGATATTCAGCACATTTCTGTAAAATTTGAAATATTTCATAATTAAACATTTTTTAAAAGTATGTGTGGGCAATTCAGGAGGTAGATGCAGAAAATACAGGCAACTGTTTCAGGAGTGTTGACAGCAAAGGAAAAAGTACATGACAGCTGAAAATAAATGTTAAATGAAGTATACTAATCTATTTATAGAAAATAATGTAGTAATGTCTGTACATTTTCATTTTAGAAACAAAGCGGGAAATTCAGGCAATGAATGCGCTAAAGTTACTGAATTACTGTGCAGTCCTATTAAGTTTTATGGCACAACAAGACTAATCATCTGTATCTGCAAACAAGAGTTTGGTCTCCTTTCAATATTTTCCTATGTTCCTTTTCCTATGCTTATTGAGTTGGTTAGAATTTCTATCATGCTTGATCAATAACAATTTCTATAAAGCTGACTTTACTAAAATAAATGGAGAGGCAGTTTATCCCAGTGACATGCACTATGAGTCCAGACTATGTGGGTTCAATCTCAGGGCTACATGGTGGTGAAGCTTACACGGAGGTAACTTCATATGTGAGTCTCCCTTTTAATTGCCGGCTTTGACTTATAATTACCATTATTTCCTGATGAACTGTGATCCTATTCTGATCCAATCTTGGCCTTTGACATATGTTTGACAGGCTTCTCAAAATCAAAGTTTGATTTCTAAATTGAATCTTTTTTTTTTGGAAGTGAGTCTTGCTCTGGCCGCCAGGCTGGAGTGCGGTGAAGCGCGACCTCCAGCTCACTGTAAGCTCCGTCTCCCAGGTTCACACCATTCTCCTGCCTCAATACTGAGGTAGCTGGGACTACGAAGCGCCGCCACCGCCTTGACTAATTTTTGTATTTTTTAGTAGAGACGGGGTTTCACTGTGGTCTCGATCTCCTGACCTCGTGATCCACCCGCCTCGGCAAAATTGAATCTTTTTAACCTCAACCTAATATTGGGATGTTGCAGAGGGTCCCTGAAGCATACAAAAAAGAGATAATAAACCAGCTTATTTGATTTGCTAAATGACATGGAAACTTTTATGCATAAAATATGTTTCTTTAGACTGAAAAAAAGAGTATACCCAGGTACTACAGGTAAAATCTGATGATGGCAAGCCAGCGAAGCTTCATTTCCCAACAGAAGATGAGAGACTTTAAAGGTCTCTACTCTGAGATTTCTTAGTTTCAGCAGAGGAGATTTTTAAAAAGCCTAAATAACCAATCACTATCTTGCAGTACTTATATAAATAATCCAGGCAAAATATAATGACACTAAACATTTTACAAGTCAATTGAACTTACTCTGATTATTTTTGGTAAAATGGGGAACTGGAGAAAACTATTTGGGAAAAAACACAGCTAAACATAGGGTTTCTAACCACGGTTTTGATATTTTTTAATGTTGCTGGTTGACTAAATCTGAATTTTTTAGTTTCCTCCAATATCTATTATCTCCAAACTAATATTTGGTGTTTCTCCATTTTCTGACTTGGAATCCCTTTGAAATTAAAACTGCTTTTCCTGACTCTGCACACTAAAACTAGACAATTTGATATTAACTTTGGAGGAATCACCACAACAACTTATTTATGGACAGAAAGAGTTCGCAAACACCTCATTCAAACGGCAATCGGAGAATCTGTCCGATTGCCATTTCCCTACTTCCACCCCAACTACAGATACTTTAAACACAAATCTTGAAATATTCTCGGCTGGCTCCCCTCGGGCAGAGATAGCAAATATAGAACTGTATTAACTTTTGTTTCCTTTTGACCTATAGAAATGTCTTTTATTAAATGCCTGTGGCTATACTGACTTTGTCAGAAGCCTTACCACAACACCACACCTCCTAAGAGTAAGAGATGCAACTGTTTGCTTCAGCGATACATTTTCACAACCAAGGGTGTTCAATGGACGTAGGACAATGTACCTGAATTTGTTCCTTTCCATTTTGTTCCCAATCTATGATTTTCCCCTCTGCTGTCTATTATGTCAAAGAGCCACTAACAAATCTTACAGTTACCCACCTGGAGTTTAATGAAACTTTCTAAAGTAAAGTTTCAAAGGGGGCAAACCATGGCAAAAATAAGTTTCCCCAAATGAGGGATTGTTAAGTTAAAGACAATGTAAGAAATGCTGGGAATCACTCTGCTCCGCCTCTATCTGCCTGATGGCAGGACAGCCACATTCTTACTGGATAGAACTTGCTTATTGGCCCAGAGACACTGTAAACATGGGAGGAATCTGGAAACACAGTTGGCTATCTTCCCATGCATGTTCCCCACCTTTTACTAGGCTGGAACTGCTCTCTCCTATCTTGTCATATGTGTAAGATTTAAGGAGCTCTTTGTTAAAATACTGTTTAAGCAAGGCCCTAAGCCACTGCCTTAGAAAGATACTTTTGAACTGAGGGTCTCTCCTACATGATGGGAATGCTTTATATCAATAAACCTTTTTGTTTTTCTTTTTTGTTAATCTGACTTTTGTTTTTTTCAGGTGTGTCTCAACTAAATTTATAAGGTTTAAAAGAAATTATATATTTTCCCCTTTTCTCTGATCATCTGTCAAATGGGAATGTTAAGAAGAGTTTACTCTTGTCTCTTCTACATTAATTCTCCCCTGAATAGTTTCTTCCAGGCGGTAGCACTCAAGGACTTGCAAGAGTCTCTTAACTGGGTTGGGTTGAACTGGCCACAACAGCTCAATGAACTGCTCTGTGATACAAGGGAGATATTTGCGGTAATTCTTGATTTATATGAATACCTTCCCTAAAACACAAAGAATACTCAATTTAGCAGCATTATTTAATAATCACATCTAAAATTAAAGCTACCAGTAAAAAGCACATTCACGTTAAAACTAGGACACCTGCTGGTCAGATAAAAATATAATTGAAGAGATCTCAATGCTATTTAGGTTACTTGAACAAACTGGCACATTACATAAGAGCATTGTAAGTTGCAATATTACTCAGGTTATGTTGAATAATTAAAGGAGTAACATTCGGGTTGAAACTCTTCTAAATCATACCAAGGTTGTGCTATTCTGAAAACTAAGAGCCACCAATTTAGTCTAATACTTTGATCTCTAAGTAACTATATATAACCATCTTCCAATCTCAATTAACTTGCTCATTCTTCACAGCATCAATCATATCACATTGCAATGACTTGTTTATTATCCTGCCTTCTCTAAAACATAAAGTTACTGGCAGGGGTGGTGGCAGTGTCTTCTCAGTAGTAAATTTTTGAAGCTAACCAGTAATGTACATGGTGAAGACTTAATTTTTTGGTTATTGTATAATAAATACAGGAATTAATACTAAAGTACACAATATTTATGGGTTCATTTGCCTGAGTACACCAGCTACTCACAGCAGCCTGCACTGTTTGCAGTACCTGTATAAAGGTTTGGAAGTGAAATTATTAATTGCATCATGCTGGGCATAAGCGCTCGCTTCACTGATGGCGTATACCATAGGTAACTCCTCGTGGGGCCTGAATGTCACTGGCGAAGAAGTTAGTTCCTTCGAGAGTCCTATCTTCTCTTCAAATTCCTGAACTAAAGCTCATTATTATATAAATAACTGGAATAGGGTTAATAAGATACAACAATGATTGCTTTCGGAAAACTATGGCAGTTCTGAAGGGATTAAAAGTACCACGGTCCTAAAGAAGCAGTTTCAGCTTTTCTCATATTGTGGCACAGAAAATAAGATATTTGTTTGGTCCACTTTGTAGTGAAGTAGATTGCTCACAAGGGACTCTGGTGGTCCCAAGAGCTGAGACCCAGTCTCAGGCACACTTGTAACCATGTACAGTACATCAATAGCCACAGGGTGGGACTCTCTGGACTCCAGAAAGAACAATTTGGATTTTGTAATTATTCATAAGTGATAGTAAGTGACTTCTTTTCATGAAGCTTGGGTTAAAAGAAAAGAGACTGTATTTTGGAGCACGGGCATTTCTAATTTAAGAACTTTGTGATACTCAGTCCTGACCAGAGGTGGAATTAAGCGATAAACTACTTAACTTGGAACTTTCAATGCTTGCTGATGGGCTAATTCGAAGTATCTCCTCAAATTGGCTATATAAATTCCAAGAGCCAGAGTGTTCTTTTTTTTTGTATCTTATAACTGCCTTTAATACAAGTTTGTTCAGTGACTGGCTATTCCCTATGTATACCACCACAACAGTTCTTGCGGCAAAATCACCTGTTTAAGTATCTGTCTAACTACATTGTAAAGTCCATGGTGGTACATTCATAATTGTTTTACTCATCATTAAAGACATAATAAATGAGTGCTCCAGTAATCAGTGTAAATATATATTGAATTGAACTGAAATGAATACATAGACAAAGTACGATGGACTGCCTTCAAGCGAGAGAAGCTGATGTGAGACCGGCCTGTGGAACAGGTGTTCCTTAAAATGGGAATTGTAAATAAAGACACAAGACAAAGAGATAGAAAATAAGCTGGGCCTGGGGACCACTACCGCAAGGCGTGGGGCGGCACTGGCCTCAAGCGGCTGAAGTGGCTGATGTTATTGCGCCTGCAAGACAAGGAGGGGCAGGGTAAGGAGGATGAATCTTCTAAGTGATAAGGTTGGAAACCAAGTCACATGATCATGGTGGTTCTTCTATGCACTTACAAGAAAAGATCAAAAGACTTTAAGACTTTCACTATTTCTTCGCTATCTACTACGAACCCGAGAGGAACCAGAAGAATGCAGGGAGGAACATGAGGAGTGGACAAGGAGAGTGACCATCGAAGCAACAGCACACCACAGGGAGGGTTTAGGCCTCCAGGATGACTGCGGGCAGGCCTAGATAATATCAAGCCTCCACAAGAAGCTGGTGGAGCAGAAGTGTTCCCTGACTCCTCCAAGGAAAGGAGACTCCCCTTTAGCGGTCTGCTAAGTAACGGGTGTCTTCCAGACACTGGCGTTACCACTTGACCAAAAGAGCCCTCAAGTGGCTTTTTTATCCATCGCGAGCGTCTGAAGGCTCACCTCTTGCCTTCTAGGTCACTTCTCCACAATGTCCTTCAACACCTGACCCTATACCCGCAGTTCTAGGTTATATTAGTAATGCAGCAAAGGTAATACTAAAAGCTAATGATTAATGTTTATAATAATGATTGATAATTTGTCCGTGATCATCACCATCTAATTTGTATTATGATTATTCTTATTTTAACTATTTTCTTTATTACACTGAAATAGTTTGTGCCTTCAGTCCTCTTGCCTTGGCACCTAGGTAATCTTTAAGCCCACAAAATGTAGAATAGAGGGCTGAAAACTACAAGGACTGAGACTATAAACTTGGGAGATAATCGGAATAAATCTATCAAGAAAGGTCCTACATGGAGAAATTAGAAGCAGCACATGATAATCCCAGGGACCACGACAGTTCTCTATGTGTGGGAATAATGTTGTGATATGATAAAGCACACAGCTTCTAAAATGCGTCAAGAAGCTTTCCAAAGTGTTATCTTCTTACATGCTGGTGAGATGACTGGGGCTTAGGGGCTCCTGGACAGCCTCGGGATGGGGTTGCCAGGAGGAGCCAACCACATGATTAGAGGGAGTTGGAACTTTCAGTCCCACTGGCTGACCTGGAGAGGAAGAGGGGCTGAAGGTTGACTTGATCACCAATGGCCTTGATGTAATCAATCGTCTACATAATAAAGCCTCCATAAAACCCAGGACTAAGTTCAGGAGTTTCTGGATCACTGAACATGTGGAGGGTCAGTGGTGTGCTCCAGAGGGCATGGAAGTTCTGGCCCTTCCACTTAGCTAAGCCCTATGCATTTCTTCTTCTATCTGGCTGTTCCTATATCCTGTGTCCTTGGCCAAACTGAAGTAGTAAGGTTTTCCCTAGTGTGTGAGCTGCTCCTTAAAATTAGTGAATCTGGGGAGGGTCAAAGGGTATCTGATTTAAGAAGTCATAGTTGCTCAGAGAAGCACAGGTTGCAGCCTGGGGCTTGTACTCAGTACCTGAAGTAGGGAGCTGGTTTGTGGGACTAGCCTGTGGGAGAGAGCCAGGGAAAATCTAAAGCTCTCAACCAACTTAAGCAGAACTGAGATGGGCAGGGGCCTCTCTTACGAGGGCCTGCCACACACCTTCCCCTCTTTCCAAGCATGAAAATAAAGAAAATGCTTGAATCTGCAGAAATTCCACGCATCTAGCTAGTCTTTAGAAGTAAATGAATAACCTGATAACAAAGAAACAGCTTACAACAATAGCCACCCAAGTAGGTTAGAGCCACAAGATGTTTGATTCCTGTAGAAATTAAAGTAACATCTTAACTTATATGTTCCTGAGTTGTTTTTCTCAAACCACCCACGGCAGATGGAAAATTGTAACCACTGTCATGCAGAACTCAGATAAGGGGCCCCTGAGGACTGAGCTCTGTCTGCTGTTGTTGCTACCAGTTACTTCTAAAGAAGGGTCTGGAAGGTGCATACGAGAAGCCAAACCTTAATATTAGCCCTGCCATTGCGGTGCTGACCAAGGCACTTCCTTAACCCATTGCAAATCAAGGAATCTCTAGGAATCACCTATGCCATATAGGACCCCCACTTCAGATATCCCACCTTTTGGTGAAATCCAATGCTCAGAAACTGCTTGGTGATTTACATTTGGCCTGTAATTTCTGCTTTTCCTGAAATGTTCCCCTGTCTTTAAAAAACTCTTCCTAGCAAGCCATCGGGGATGTCTGGTCTTAAGCATGAGCTGCAGTTCTCCTTGCTTGGTGCCTACAAAGAAATCACCCTCCGTTTCCTCTCACGCAACCTCAATGTGATTGTTTGGCTTTACTGCATAGTGGTGAATTTGGAGTTCAGTTTGAAACAGACTCGCAAAAATTGAGTTCCCAGCCATGGGCAGGATGGCAGGGCAGACATGTACCTCAGTAATGCCCTTCGCCAGTAACCTTTAGCAGAATTTACTTTCCTGAGGGTAAAGGCAAAGCTCTGGAAAACAAAATGGGTAAGCTCATTCTTTCATTGCCTTTAGCCAACTGCTGAGGTTGTGACCGAACCCTCCTCCACAGCACGCATGTTTCCATTCTTGATGACTCACCAGTTTGCCAGCGTCTCCTAAACGCCGACGCCTGCAACTGTTTGCCAAATGGCAGAGGATGGTGGTTTCCGTGATATCTGTACTTTTGACGTCAGAGGGCTGAAACGCCCGTTTGGATTGTGGTAATGCTGCCATATTTTGAACATGGGTCCCCGCGAAAGGCATGAAGTTTGATTGATGCATGTGCTTGGCTGCTCCTTTCATGGTATTCATGACTCTTCCTATAGGTTACTGAATATATACACTTAGCTACTCAGCATATTGCAACACTCCATGAACTGCTTGTTTTCAATACTTGAAATTTTACTTAGCCTGTGGGAATGGCCACTTACCGAGTACGCTCTTTATCTGGCAAAATATACTTTCAGAAATTTATGAACCTTGTGATTCTTCAGTTGGCGGATCTGACAGTAACTCCAAATTTTTAGTGTCAAAGTAGAGGCAGTGAGCTATCCAGTTGGTGCCACTAGAGAACTGGCAGTTGGTGTGGGAAAGATACACACACACATCACCAGCGCAGACTAGTTTATCTTATTATCAGAGGGATCAAGGTTGTGTCTCCAAAGGGGAACACTATCCGGTAAAAGAAAATGGGAATGTTAACCAATGAGCACATGTTGATGAGCCAGTGTGCTTTCCAGGTTTATGCCAAATTGTAGGTTGTGTTTTATGCCAAATTGTTGGTTATTTCATTTAAATCAGACTTCTGTTAATATGTCTTATAAATGCAAGACTATGGAGCAAATTAAGACTAGACATAAAGTATATGAATAATAGTATAATTCTTTCCAGAAAAATTTATTATTTACAACCATTTATGAGAAACAAAGTTGTGAATATGCATCAAATAAACTGTCACCCAGATGAATAGATTTGATTCATTTGTGAGAGAAATATCGTCTGATGGGAAATGATCAGGCCACATCAATATAATCAAAACTCTTTAATAAGTTAGTTGAGCATTAATGATTTACATCCACTAATTGCTGCTTATCAGTCTTCCACATAAATTTGCTATATATCCATTTCCCCAAAGTTTCATCTGTTGGTCTTCTATTAACTACTTGCTTTGCAATATACCCACTGCTTTTTGTCAGTTTTAGAAGAAAGCATGTGTGCTTGTGAAACACACACACAAACCCTGCCTACTACAGAATTCAAGTTGAGCACATATCCACCCCCTACTCAAATTGTAGAAAATCATTTCACCACAACTCTGTAACCAAACTACTTGGGAAGACTAAAATATGTACTGCCTTGAAAACACACATCAAATCTTCTTTTTTAGACAGCCTCACTCTGTCAGCTCGGTTGAAGTGGTGCTACTCCTCAACTCACCACCTCCTCCTGGGCCCAGTGATCCTCCCACCGCTCTTCCTGGAGTAACTGAGACTATAGGTGTGTGGGGCACCACGCCCTGGCTAATTTTTTGATTTTTTGTAGAGACAAGGTCTCACCCATGTTGCCTAGGCTGGTTCCTGGAACTCTTGGCTCAAGTAACTAATGCTGCCCTCAGCCTCCCTAAAGTGCTGGATTACAGGTGTGTGAGCCACCACGCCTAGCCCACATTAAAACTACATATCTCAAAAATTCAAATTCTGTAAATTAGTTCAACCATTGTGAAGACAGTATGGCACCCCTCAAGGAGCTAGAACCAGAAAATACCATTTGACCCAGTAATTCCATTATTGCATATGTACCCAAAGGAATATGAATCATTCACCAAAGACATAGGCACACGATGTTTATTGCAGCACTACTTACAAGAAGCAAGTCATGTGGAACCAAACCCAAAATGCCCATCAATGATAGAGTGGATAAAGAAAATGTGGTACAAATATACCATGCACACCATGCGCCATAAAAGGAATGAGATCACAAGTGGTGGGACATGATGAAGCTTGGAAGCCATCATGCTTAACAAACCAACACAGGAACAGAAAAACAAACATCAGATGTTCTCACTCTCATAGAGAGGGAGTTGAACGATGAGAGTACATGGACACAGGAGGAAAGAACACACACCAGGGCCTGTTGGGGGTGAAGCGAGGAGGAACAGAGGGATGGTCAATAGGTTCAGCAAACCTACGACACGCGTATACCTATATGTAACAAACCTGCACATTCTGCACATTGTCCCAGAACTTAAAGTACAATAAAAATAAAAAATAAATAATTTAAATTTTGATTTCCTAATATTTGACAAAGAAAATACACATTGTGTTGGAATTTTTTTAAAGGCCAGTCTAGTCCTACCCTATAAAAAACTATCTAAATAGGCCAGTCTAGATTAATTCCATTTCTCTAAGGAAGGGATTTCACAACCTCCTTCATGTATTGTTTTACAATTTAGGTCCACTTGACACTTCTAAATCCTGTCTGCTTCAATTCTCTGCTCTATCCCATATATCCAGTCCTTAGATGGTGTTTGCTTTTGACTACTCAGTACCTTTTAGACTGAGAATGCAAATAACATCACCCACAACAAGCTAGAGTAAAAAAACTGCTGGGTGTGGTGGCTCATACCTGTAATCCCAGCACTTTGGGAGGCTGAGGTGGGTGGATTGCTTGAGGCCAGGAGTTTGAAACCAGCCTGGGCAACATGGTGAAACCCATCTCTACTAAAAACACAAAATATTAGTCAGGCATTGAGGTGGTGCATATCTGTAATCAGTGCTGGGGAGACAAATGCAGAAGAAGATCACTTATTTCGGGGAGGCCAGGGTTGCAGGGCGAAATCACACCACTGCACTCCAGCCTGGGCAACACAGTGGGGAACTCTGTCTCAATTAAAAACAACAACAACAGCAACAAACAACAACAACAAAACCCTATTTTCCTATAGTTGTCATTCAAATCACAAAGCCTTTGCGGCGGAACTTTCAGCTTCCATACACATTCGAGTTAAAAATGCCAAATGTGATCCTGTGCCAACTAAGCAAAACATAGATGAATGTTCAATCTGCCTGAAAATACATTAAATGTAGAGATTATTGCAGGTAGCAAAGACAATATCTATAAAATCTGTATGAAACTTAAACATACAAACACAATGTTCTCTGGAAGCTTGACAAGCATTGACTGAAACAGAAACTTTCCTCTGGCAAGAAGGAATCAGGTATCCTTAATTCATGCAAAGACTGCCACCGATCCGCAAGAGCTTCGCGGTATTTCGCATATGGAACTAACCACAATCCCTCATAAACTTTTAAAGAGGCACAGAACAATGCAGGCAAGTTCATCATTACCTGACAGCAAAGATTCACAGCACATCAAGTTAATGTAACAGCAAGATCTAAGACAGCTAGCTGTAGGGGATTTGAATGCTTTCCACTTTCCTGGTTTGACTAATAATCAAATGCCAAAATGTAATTTTTCAAATCTTTTTTTTTTTTTTTTTTTTTAAGACAGACTCTCACTCCCGGTGGCTGGGCTGGAGTGCAGTGGCATGATCATCGGCTCACTGCAGCCACAGGCCTCCCACGGCTCAAGCAATTCCTCTCACCTCAGCCTCCCAAGTAGCTGGGACTACAGGTGTGCCACCCACCTTCCTGCTAATTTTTATAGAATAGGGCTTCACTGTATTTGCCCAGACTAGGTGTGAACTCCCTCAGCTCAAGCAATCTGCCCATCTCAGCCTCACAGTGCTGAGAGTTACAGGTGTGAGCCACCTCACCCAACCTAATCTTTCAAATTTTAATAAAATTTGTTATTTCTCTGATAGTCATGAAAAGAGACATATTGTTCTCCTACATAGGAAGGAAAAATGAGCTTTATAAGCTAATGAAATAAGAGCCTAATGATTTCAGGGACAGAAGAATAATTCAGCTCTATAATCACATCGAATATAAATGTTATTTGAATCATTCTAATTCTATGCAGGCTGGGATGGCCATTATTTTCAGACTACTTTGAAACAAAGGTTAACTTAGGGGCCATTAAAGCCCTTAGAAGAACTGGCCTGATGTCATGCCTACATGGTTCCCAGCCTTTTGATAGAAAGTAAAGAATGTCACTTTTCAGCAGGCCCAGGAACCTCAGAATGGGGACTCAAGCAAAATGTGGAATTCACCCAAGTATTACTGGTAAAATCTAGTTACTAGTAACATGCAAGTTTTACTATTGGTAGATCCATGGCTACCCTGAAAAGAGCTTTTTGTTTTTGGAGACAGGTCTCTCCTCTGTCATCAGGCACAGTGCAGCAGTGGCCTTGAATCACAACTCACTGTTTAACTTTAAACTCCTTAGCTCAAGCAAATCCTTCTGCCTCGGTCTCCTGAATAGCTGCCAGGATTATAGGTGTGACTACTATGCCTGGCTAATTTTTCATTTTATTTTTTTTTAGAGATGAGGTCTCACTATATTTGCCAGGCTGGTCTTGAATTCCTGGCCTGTGAGATCTTTTAAGCATTATAATCTAAGGTTTCTTATAAGAATTCCAGCAGCAGATTAAAAAAAAAAAGAGCCTATATGGCCAATCACTATTCTTGTTGCACTTTATGCAAATGATCAGGCCAAAATTATAATAAGGCTGGCTGCTTTTAATAATTAAATTAGATTGTAATTACTGTAAATATCTTTAGTAAGAATGGGGGTAATTATAAAGAAACTTATGTTTCAGAAAGAAACTACAACACATCTGTTATTAGATTCTAAGACCTGTGAATATTTTTGAGTTTTTATTACCTGGGACTAAATCCTGAATTTTAGTTTCCTCCACTATCTGGCTATGACTCCCAGACTTATGTTTCTAATTTTCTCCTACCTTTCGGCTTGAAATCATTAAGTTTTAAAGTGTGCTTTCCCTCTGAAGCCTGCAAGCTAAAGTTACACAACTTGATATAAACCGGAAAGAAATCCTTACAAATTATTGCAGGATTCACTGAAATTTTGATGCAAACAGCAATCCAAGAAAAATCTGTGAAATTACCAGTTTACTTTTTACTCCAACTTCTGAATATTTTGAAAACAAATATAAAATCTTCTCAGCTGACTGTGCTCCAGAATTAGAAGCTTCAGCTAACAGACTGCTCCCAAACGGTAAACTTTGTTTTCTTGCTTTTTGCTCCCATAGACACTTTCTTGCTAAATATGTTTGTCTATACCATAGAGTTAATTTTGATTTGAAATAAAACCTGTCCACAACATCACCTCCTGAAATAAGATACAACTGATGGCTAGACAGAGTAATTCTCAGGACTAAAGACTGTTTCAATAAGATATGGGACAATGCCCAAATTTGTTCCTTTCACTTGTTTTGATCTATGATTTTCTCCCTCTGCCAAACTGTTATGTCAAAACCTCACAACTAAAATCTCCAGAGCTACCCACCTAGCTTTTAATATGTGAAACTTTCTGAAAGTAAAGTTTCAAAGGGAACACGAACAGTCAAATCGTCTCCCAAAATGTGAGATTGTTAAAGACAATGAAAATCTGAGAACCTCTCTGCCCTACCTCTATCTGCCTGATGGCAGGGCCTTAACATTCTTTACTGGAACCTTTTGGCCCAGAGAGGCTCACGGGTACCAGTGGAATCACGGGCGTTTTACTATCTCTCCTGCGTTCCCACCTTTTACAGAACAGACTACCTTTCCTGTCTTGTCACTATGTAAGATTTAAGGCTTTTTGTTAAAATACTGTTTTAAAAATAGCGAAGCCCTAAGCCACTGCCTTGAGAGACCTTTTGAACTGGGAGCCTGTCCCATGATGGGTACATGCACGGTAATAAGCTTCTAGGCGGGTCGCGATTGAAATCACGCCTGTAATCAACACTTTGGGGAGGTGGTAGGATCCGCGAGTCAGGAATCGAGACCATCCTGGCGGCTAACATGGGTGAAACCCGTCTCTACTAAAATACAAAAATTAGCGGTGGCGGTGGTGAAGCGCCTGTAGTCCCATCTACCGGGGAGGCTGAGGCAGAAGAATAAGCGTGAACCGGGAGCTTGCAGTGAGCGAGATAGCGCACCACTGCAGTCTGGCCTGGAGCAAAGGCGAGACTCGATCTCAAAAAAAAAAAAGGCTTTTGTTTGTTTTCTTTTGTTAATCTGAGTTTTGTTTTCAGTAGAGTGTCTACACTAAGAACCTGAAAAGGAAAAAAATGTTTTCCCACAAGATGACACAGCTATTACTACATACTCAGTAAACTGCTCTCAGAAAACAATGCTGGATGAGGAGGAGGAACAGGTATGTGAAGGGGAAGAATGGCAATGTGAGTGTACCTTCTGAACATAGGTCCAGCACTGCTCAAGCAGGAATAAGGAGAAGAAACATGGGAAGATGGAAGAAAAGAATGCTGCTGGCCAGGTGAGCAGTTCTTTTGTAATGAGGTGGCCTGTATACCAGAAAACTGGATTTCACCATAGGTAATGCTGGAACTAAGAAAGAGCTTTAAGAAAGGGCAGAGAACATTATCATTATCTGTCTGTTCAAAAGCGGAAAAACCAGGCTGGTTATGAAGCTGCCACATAAAGATGATGGCCGGTGAGAGAAATCGCATGGCTGACTCGTCTTGTGACAAACCTCATGGGCTGGCTGTCCTCGCTCATTCCTGGGCACAGGCAAACTATACATGGTGGAATTTAATTTACCACAGTTTAACTTTGAAGCAAGGATGATAACAGTCCCCTAAAATAACCTCTCCATGCTCAGGGACCAAAAACCACTTCAGCAAGACTAATAAAGACTACAAGATGAGTTATGGGAAGAGCCTGAATTCTGCTTACAAATATGGTTGTAGCTAAATGATAGCCAGCCATTGTAACCTAGCTTACCATATAATCCTTGCTGCTCAGGGAGTCATATGGCCAGACATCATGAGATTTGAGCACAACTGCTCCTATAGATAACACCACTATTGTAGAACCTAAGATTGGTCTCTGGGGTGTTTTCAGACTTTGGCATTCTGGCCATCTTCTGACTCAACCCAGACCTGGGACTCATGACTAAAGTGGTCCTGTGGCCCCACTGGGGCAGACTCAGCCTGGGACCATTTCCCACCTGCTATGATTTCATCTCCAACCAGTCAGCAGTGCCCATTCCCTGGCTCCTTGCTTACCAAATTGTATCCACATAAAAGCCCTGGCCTCTGGGTTCTTAGGGAAACTGACTTAAGTAATAAGTTATTACACCAGTCCTCCCATGTGGCTAGTTCTGTGTTAATTAATCTCTTTCTCTGCTGTGTATTGGTCTCACTGGTGGTTTTCTGTGTAGCAGGAAGGGAGCCTGTTGGGAGATTACAGTTGGGAAACCAACAAAAGAAACCAAGAGGGGGATGTTAGTGCCCTAAACCAGGGCAGTAGGGTAAGAACAAGAAGAAAAATCACTATAGAGATAGACAGAGGTAGAGTTTATAGATTTTGGTAACTGTTTCTGTGCAGGTGGTGGCAGTTAGATTAGGGAATGGATGAGAGGTGAGTGATCATCACTCTCAGGATTTTTTATTTAGAGACCGCTATACCACGGTACATACTTTTGCCTATCTTGCTCCCATTAAGATGGTCTCAGTGGGAGCCCTATCTTATTCATCATTGTCTCCCATATATCAGTGCTTGTGCTGTCAGTGTCAGTGGTGCTTAAAATAAATGGGTTTATGATATTGTTGTTAAGAGAGAAGAGGTTTAGGTTAGGAAAAAAGGTGAGTACATAAATAACAGATTTCATTTGGTGAGTACTGATTAAAAAGGAATAAAAAGAAATATATATATGCTTAATATATATATATATGTATATATATATAGAGAGAGAGCTGACTGGTGATTAGAGGAGGTGATGATGTATTTACAATTTAAAAGGTTGAATTTGAGTTGTTAGCAAAATACTAGCCAGATGTGAATCTAAAGTGCAGCCAGGCCAAATTAACAATCACCTTGGCCACTGTAGGCACTCCACTGAAGTAGAGTATTTTTTTAATATGTCAAAGTTCATGAACATATATAATCTCTAATTTTTGTATGTTAGCACTGAGCTATGCTATTCCAATACTAGTGTCAAATATCTTAAAATGTCCTTTAAAAATATCCTTTTTTGACAGATTCAAAATCAGTATATATGTTTCCATAATCTATATTTTGCTCCTTGGCAAAGTTACTCATTTTCTTAACAATGTTCAATTCTTTCTTTACTCACGGTGGCTTTTAGGGCCACAATGTGGCGTGTCGTTTTTTTTTCCTATAGGAAAATCGTACTATATGTTTCAGAGGGCTTCAGAATATTGTTAACAAAGGCTAAATCAACATTACCAGGAAAATCATACTGAGGAAAATATTCAGAATATAAATATACTTGCACATTCTCTTTGCTCCCTCATGCAGCTCAGCTCACAACACGTGTCACTTGTATTAGCAGCACAAAGCATCCCACTGCATAAGGAACCTGCAGCTGGGTGTAGCTGTCGAGAGAACTCCTGTGAGAATTCATGGCCAGCGGGAATGCACCCAGGGCGTGGGGTAAATTGGGGCTTTACATGGCAACTGTCCCAGGGAAATGGTAGGAGGATTGCAAATCCTCTCTCCCAAAACTGTTAGCCTTAATTCCAGGCAAGTAATTTGCTTCTGGAGGATTAACCCCCTCTCCCCCTAAAACTATCTAATCTTTCTATGTACAGATGCCGCCAATATCTTTGCAAGATTCAATTAATTTGACTGATTGTACAGCAGATGGCACAAAAGACACTAGGTAAAGACATAGAGAAACCATGCACATGAATTCAACTGGATGACCTATTCTTTTAAAAAGCTGTTGACATAACAAGCCTCAAAAGTGGCGATGCGTAAAAATGTTTGTGTGTGTGTGTGTGTGTGTGTGCGTGTGTGTGCAACCTCTGCCTCCCAGGTTCAAAGCGTTCTCCTGCCTCAGCCTCCTGAGTAGTTGAGACTGGTGGAGTGCACCACTGCGCCCACAACCTGTGTATTTTAGCAGTAGAGGCGGGGTTTCACCATGTTGGCCAGGTTGGTCTCGAACTCTCCTGACCTCGGTGGTCCACCTGCCTTAGCCTCCCAAGTGCTGGGATTACAGGCATGAGCCGTGCCTGACCAAAACCCACATCATAAATGTTAAATTAAATATGCATAAATTATACATACAAGAATGAGAATCCTATTAGCTCAGGTTAATGGGAGGCAAGAGCAAAAAGCAACACTCTGAGATGATACATACACCTTGGCAGTCCTCATCTCAAAATAATAACTGTTTTCTTTCATAATAATGCTGCTTTTAGGAGTTTCATAGGGGGAAAAACACGGAGGTAAAGGACTACAGCCCATGTGGTTCCTCCTAATAATTAAAATTGCACCATATCTCCAAAGATGAACGCCCCAGAAACAAAAAGGCAAGACACATCCAAACAAAAGAGCAACTTTCACCCTTCCGACACATACACTTCAGACTCCACACACATTGAGGCAAAATCTCCGTATGATCTTGGCAACACCTCTCTCGCTCAACTCCACCAACATGGGTCAAATAAAGGTTTTATCTCATCAACAGAAAATTTCTTAACAGAAAAGGAATCTCCAAAACGTCGGTATTATAATTCTGGCTGCCTTTACGGTAGTCAGTAGCTGTAAGTATGGGCCCACCGGTTGGGGTAATTCAAAATTCTACTTATTAAGTATATGTCTTTTCCCCCCCATCTGGGGTTCGTCTCCTGGATGGACTCTCCAGTAGAAGTTGACACCAATATGCATTCATGC
>JAKGGE010000014.1:0-25003 GCA_023748175.1 Hoolock leuconedys
CCCATGTGGTTCCTCCTAATAATTAAAATTGCACCATATCTCCAAAGATGAACGCCCCAGAAACAAAAAGGCAAGACACATCCAAACAAAAGAGCAACTTTCACCCTTCCGACACATACACTTCAGACTCCACACACATTGAGGCAAAATCTCCGTATGATCTTGGCAACACCTCTCTCGCTCAACTCCACCAACATGGGTCAAATAAAGGTTTTATCTCATCAACAGAAAATTTCTTAACAGAAAAGGAATCTCCAAAACGTCGGTATTATAATTCTGGCTGCCTTTACGGTAGTCAGTAGCTGTAAGTATGGGCCCACCGGTTGGGGTAATTCAAAATTCTACTTATTAAGTATATGTCTTTTCCCCCCCATCTGGGGTTCGTCTCCTGGATGGACTCTCCAGTAGAAGTTGACACCAATATGCATTCATGCCGTCCCTAATGATGATTGGTTTCCCAGCTCAAACTGGAAGAAGGTATGCACTTAATCTGTCCAGTGGTTATAAATATCCACCACTATGCATTGGGAAGACGCCTGGCTGTTTTAGCTTATCTCTGCACAGAATTGGAGGTGGACTGCACCGGCCCCTTACCAATGATTCTTATCACTGCATATAATGTGTTCGTACTCAACTCTTTCAACTTCTTTCTTTTTTTTTTTTTTTTTTTTTGAGACGAGTCTTTCTCTGTCCCCCAGGCTGAGGCGCGGTGGCTGATCTCCACCACCGCAACCTCCACCTCCTGATTCACGCCATTCTTCCTGCTCCCTCCCTCAGCCTCCGGTAGCTGGGACCACAGCTCACCAACATGCCCGCTAATTTTTTTGTATTTTTAGTAGAGACGGGTTTCACCGCATAGCCAGGATATGGTCTCGATCTCCTGACCTCGCGGATCCAACTACTGCCTCCCAAAGTGCTGGATTACAGGCTTGAGCCACGCCCGCCCCTTTCTTCAACTTTCCTTTTCACTGTCAAACGTAATCCACATGGGGGATGGAGAATTCTCTCACTACCAAAGCTAATAAAACAAAAAGGACTGCCAGACTGTCCAAAGAAACCTACAAAGGGGCCTTTAAAGTGACTTCAATTTTATGGGATGATTGTAATGTTCCTAAGGCCATTGTACTTCAAACTCTGAACACGGTATTGTTATTGATTGGGCTCCAAAAGGATATTATTGGCAAGATTGCTCTGGCAAAACTACTCATGCTCGAGGTTATTGATTCCTTAAAGTATAAAGAGCATGATGGCAGTCTTTACATGAGACAATGGGTGTCTCCTTACCCATTTCAATGGAAGGACGCATTGTTCTCCTAGACCAAAAAAATGATTCATCCCTTTGTCACCCAGAACATCCTGAACTGTTTTAGAAATTAGCCGCAGCCCTGACAGGAATAAGGATATGGAACGCTAGCTATCAACTCCTTCGCACTAATACCAAACACCCACACTAACATCACCCCTATTTCTGAATGGGTGATACCTAGAGCTGTGCCAAACCCTTACATGCGTTGGTTGGAAATATAATTATTATTCCTAATGCATAAACTATAGAATGTGAAAACTAAGCTGTTCACTTGCATTGGCGCAAATTTTAATACCACTACAAGTAATTCTCTTAGGCTAGAGGGGGGTATGATACCAGTTTCTTTACATCGGCCCATGGGAATTCTCCTTCTATTCACATAGTCAACGGCTCTTAAAGGTATCCCCAAAAGAACAAAGATTTATTTTACTTATTGCAGTCCTTGCAGATTAATTGCGGTTACTGCAACAGCAGCAACTGCTGAGTTGCCATTCACAATTCTGTTCAAACGCTCCCTACAAATGGCATGGCAAAAAACCTCCAGACTTTGGAATTCCCAGGCTCACTAATCAAAATTATCTAATTAATTAATGATCTCCTGCCCAAAGTAAAAATATGGCTAAGAGATAGAGTTACAAATTTGAACAATCAGATGCAATTACAGTGACAACCTTCGATTACTGCATAAACGCCTTATGCTTATAATCTAGATCAACATAGTTGGGAAAAAAGCCCCAAGACATTTAAAAGCATGGGATGATAACTTAACCTTGGATATTTCACAACCTAAAGAGCAAATTTTTTTGAGGCTTCACAAGCCATTTATCCACTGTTCCTGTTCCCAGACATATTTGAAGGCATAATCCAAAACACTACTCATTTTAATCCCTTCAAATGGCTTCCAGCCCCTTCTGGGATCATTGTTGTTACTGGCATTATTAATATTGTATACGCTTTCATGTAGTCTCCCTTTAAATTGCAGATGCCTCCAAGGAGTCCTCAAACCAAGTCCAAAAGTCAACGACAAGCAATGATGGTCTTTATGGTTTATCCTAGCTATCAAAAAGGATAGAGAGTGGGCTATGAGCCACCCACCCAGGCACCGGTGGGCAAGAGAGACTGAGGACAATTGGTGCTGTTCCAGTATAATAAAATATAAAAAACAAGAATAGTCATGTCAGAGGTAGATCTATATATGATTATATATGAATATCATTAATCATTAGTCAGTAATTACTCTTTATCCCAATATTATAATAACCCCTGCTCTATAATCATAACCTTGTGAAAACCAGGCCATACATGATAGGGAGCTGGAGGGGAGCTAGTGAGGTGCGACCAGAAGACAGAGTGCGAGCCTTCTGTTACACCCAGACAGGGCCACCAGAGTGGCCTTTGTCTAGCTGTGACGCCAGCATCTGGAAAGATGCCCGTTGTATGGATCAGGTCTAGCTGTAGCAAAAGGTGTCATGAAACAACACCAAGTACTTTCTTAGCAGACCGGGAAAGGGAGTCACCTTTTCCCCCCCGGGAGTTTAGAGAAGACTCTGCCTCCACCTCTGTGGAGGGCCTGGCCACCAGTCAGGCTTTCCTCACGAAGACCGCCAACCGCTCCTCCCGTGATGATACTCCTAGTCCACCTTCATGTTCACAGTGGTCATACCCTAGTCCACCTTCATGTTCCATCCCATACACCTGGCTCTGCTTTCAGGATAGCAGTAGTAAATTAGTGAGCACAAGTCTCTGATATGTAGAAACAATGGTGTGTTTTCTTGTCTTCTCTCTCTCTGCCTCGATGCCAGGCAGGGAAGGCCCCTGGCTGCGGATATGTAATTTACATCACTTACCTATCATTGGAGAAGATGCACATTCTCACCCTGCCCCTTTGTATACAATAAATAACAGTGAAGCCAGACATCTCGAGGCCACCACCGGCCTATTTGTAGTGTGTGGTCCCCTGGGTCTAGCTGCCTTTTCTTTTGTCTTGTGTCTTTATTTCTACACTCTCATCGCTGCACACGGGAGAGACCCACCACCCTGTGGGCTGGCCCCACACCGGGCCCCCCCCAACAAAACCATTGTATCAACTCACAAAGGGAAACCTGGCTGGACCCCATAGATCCTAAATCCTTTCCCCACTCCCTTCCTTCTCCTCCTGCTCCTTGAAGACAGCTCTAGAGACTGCTCCCACACTCAGTTTCCTCCCCACTATCCCAACCCTTTTCAGTACACACAGCCAAAGTACAGGGCTGTGCAGTCAAAATTCTGCCATCATGACCAGAACTGTGCCCTGTAGCCTTTGTCCAAAACAATCTCTGACTTTGTTTGCTATAGGCTGCCCATGATGTCTCCATGCAGCTGCCACCCACCCTAATACTTTTAGAGGCCCCTCAAAATCACAAACTTTGCTCAATCCACTCTCTACAGCCTCTTTACAACTTCCCAAATCTATTTTCTTCCTCACACCTGATGGCTAATTTCTGCTCCCAGCTCCTTCTGTTATACTCACTCTTTGTTGAGTCTCCCACCACTACCATTATTCCTGGAGCCCAGACTTCAATCCGCCACATTATTCGATACCACACCTGTCTCTAAGACTGTGCATTCTCTGATTCACTTGACATACCTCCATTTCTCCCTCCTTTCATGTTCCTCACCCTGATCACACTTATTTATTGGATGTCTCACCAGGCTCCACTGCTACTCACCAGCAAAGGCAGGCTATGCTATAGTATTCTCCATCTACTGTTCTGCTCCCCCTCCCACTACCTCTCAGCAAGCAGAACTCATCGCCTAAACTCAGGCCCTCACTCTTGCAAGGACTAAAGCACATCAATATTTATACTACCCCAAACATGCCTTCCATATCTTGTGCCACTATGCTGTTATATGGGCTGGAAAGAGGTTTCACCACTCATGGTCCTCCATCATTAACACGCCTCATTAATAAAAATCCTTTCTCAAGGCGATTATCCTTATGTCAAGCCCACTTCCATATTTGGACTCCCCACAACACAAGCTACTATTTCTTGTGGTCACTCCATTATGCATCTTCGCAGTTGATTCCACTGGATTTCCCTGGGTAATCTTTTCACCTTCCTCAATGCTCCTTCTCACTCTTCACCTCCAAAGTCTAACTACACATAATACTGAAACAATTAGCCTTCCAGCCCATATTACAGATAGCTCCTCATCAATACTGGCAAACTTAAAACATGAGTAGTTACTATAGAAAACATTTACCTGTATTTCGCTCCATCCTGTTACTTCCTTCCTTGCTCTTCAGACTCTCCTCCCAGGCCCTCTTTATTTACTATATCCATTCCCCATAAATAACAATGAACGCTTGCTTGTAGACACTCAACACTTTCTCTGCACACCACTAAAATCTAACCTCCCCTCACACAGTTTCCCCATCAGTCCCCATTACAACCTCTGATCTGCCGTCGCCTCTTAGCTGGATGCTCAGGAGTCTGCTGCATAAAAGACACCCTTTAGTACCCTTCTCATCTTTCTCATTTTGCATTTCCAATTTTGCCTTGCACAAGGCTCCTTCTTCTTCAGGGTTTCTCCACTTACATGTGTCTACCTGCTAATTGGACAGGCATGTACACTCGTTCCCAAATTAATTTGTAAATGGGACTGAATAACTTTTATCCCATTCATGATACCAAAACAGACAAAGAAGAGTTATTCTCTAATCCTACTTGTAGGTTAGACTTTCTGGCTTCCACCATTGCCCTTGGAGCTGGAATAGCAGGCGCTTTCAACTTCTGTCAATGCACTTCCATAGCCTTCCTTTCAAATGACATTTCTACTAGCATTACAAATATATCACAAACTTTATCAGTCCTCTGCCAAGTCAACTTAGCCCCAGTTGTCCTCCAAAAATCTGCCATGAGGCCTTGACTTACCACTGCTGAAAAAGGAGTGACTATATTTTTTAAATGAAGAGTATTGTTTTTACCAAATCAGTCTGGCCTGGCTTATGACAACACAAAGAGACTACGATAGAGCCCAAAACTCTGCCAGCCAGGCAAATCACACGCGAGACACCTGACACTTTTGCCGCTCTTGCTGCTCCTATTCTTAGTCCCCTGGTACCTGTTTTTTTCCTTCTCTTATTCAGGCTTTGTAGTCTTCCTCGCTTGGTTTCTAATTCATACAAAAAACCATCTTGTATTCATCACCAATCATTCTATACGACAATGTTACTTTAACAACCATCTCTGCACCAAGATCTCCCCACAGCTTCAAATCCTTATTCCTTGTAACTCATTATAAAACTTTCTAAGGTGTCCACGCAGCTCCTAATCGCATCTTCAAAGCAACTGTGAGAACATCATCCATTATCTTCTCCATACCACCCCCCCAAAAATTTTGGACACTCCCAAAAATACCTCTTGCCAAACTGTTTTATTTTTTTTCTTATTACTATAAGAAGACAGGGAATGCCTGTGGCCTCTGAGCCCAAGACTGCACGATACATCCAGATGGCCTGAGTAACCAAAAGTGGGGCCAAAGAAGTGAAACAGCCAGTTCCTGTCTTAACTGATTGACAAACCTGCGACTTGCCATTATGACTTCCTGCCCTGCTCCCAACTGATCGACGCATCTTGAGACATTCTTCTTCTGGACAATGAGTCTTATGATCTCTCCCTACCAGGGCAACCTTGTGACCCTCCTCTGCTGACAATAGATAACCACCTTTAACTGTAACTTTCACCGCTTAACCCAGTCCCAGCAAACCGCTCCACCCCATCTCCTTTTGCTGACTCTTTTCAGATTCAGTCCCCCCCGCACCTGAGCAAACAGCCTTGTTGCTCACACAGCCTGTCTGGTGGTCTCTTTCACACAGACCCACAGTGACACTGCACTACTCTGAGGGGTGGGAGGTGGGAGAAGGAGAGGCATAAAAAAAAAAAATATTGGGGCTGGGTGTGTGGTGGTTCATGCCCTGTAATCCCAGCACTTTGGGAGGCCGCAGGTGGGTGGATCACCTGAGGTCAGGAAATTCAAGACCAGCCTGGCCAACGTAGTGAAAACCACGTCTCTACTAAAAATACAAAAATTAGCTGGTATGCTGATGGTACACCTGTAATCCCAGCTACTGAGGCAGGAGAAGCCCTTGAACCTCGGAGGCGAAATTGCAAATTGCTTGAGATCACTAGTATTACTCCAGCCTGAGCAAGAACAGCAAAATTAGTCTCAACTAACTAAATAAATAACTATTGGTACTGGGTTTAATGCCAAAGTGATTAACTACTTGTACAACAAACCTTGACATGAGTTTACCTGTGTAACAAACCTTCACATGTAGCCAAAACTCCAAAGTAAAATGAATATTGTTGTGGCCTCTGAGCCCAAGCTGCTCATCATATCCTGTGACCTGCACATACACATCCAGATGGTTGGTTCCTGCCTTAACTGATGACATTCCACAACAAAAGAAGTGAAATGGCCTGTCTCTGTCTTAAATGATGACATTGTCTTGTGAAATTCTCTCCTGCTCATCCTGCTCAAAAAGCTCCCCACTGAAGTACCTTAGACCCCCTAATTCTGCCTGCCAGAGAAAAAAAACGCCTTTTCCTTTACCTACCCAAATCCTATAAATGGCCCCACCATCTCCCCTTCAGTGACTCTTTTTCGGATTCCCCGCCCACTCCAAGGCCCAGGTGAAATAAACAGTTTTGCTGCTCACACAAAGCCTGTTTGGTGGTTCTTCTACATGGACACATGAAATATGTCGGACTCGGATTGGGGACCTCCCTTGGGAGATCAATCCCCGTCCTCCTGCTCTTGATGCCCGGGTGAGACAGACTCCACCTTATGACCTCAGGTCTCAGACTCCACCAGCCCAAGAAACATCTCACCACTTCAAACTGCTGCCTATTTTACTCTCTCCAACCCCTTCCCTCACTTATCCCTAACCCCTTTTCTCTCTTTGAATCTTGGATCACACCTCAACTCTCCCTTCTTCTTAATTTCACCTCTTTCATTTTCTGGTAGATGCGAGACATGTTTTGTCCTGGACCCAAACTCCGGCGCTTGGTCACCCACTAGAGTAGCCTTTCCTGGTAAGTTTAATCAGGGACGCTTCTCTGATATTCACCCAGGTTTCAGAGGTGTTCACACCACGCATGGATGCCTGCCTTGTCCTTTTCACCCCAGCAGCAAGTCTGCTTTTCAGGGAAGGGACAAGCACCCCAACCCCCTCTCTCTCCATGTCTCTACCCTCTTTGTTCTTTCTAAAGCAAGAGAACCCCAACCCTTCTCCTTTCATCCTTAGCGGCAAGTCCTCGCTTAGGGAGGTCTGGGCATCCCAACCCCTTGTTCTCTGTGCCCGATCCCTTATTTCCACACCCCAGCTTCTTATATATTCATGCCTGCATCCTTATTTCCCACGCCCCAACTCTTATATTCTGCACCCCCATCCTTATTTCCACACCCTTAACTTGTATCTCTGCATCTCGATCCCTCATTTCTGCACACTTCAACCTTCTTATATCTCTGTGCCCTAACTTTATTTCCATGCTCTAAATCCTTGTATCTTGTGCTCCCCAACCCTTTTCCTATTCTTTTCTGAGGGTAAGAACCCCTAAACCCTCTTTCCCTCCATAAGTTCTACTCTCTTTTCTCTGGCTTGCCTCTCCTTCACTATAGGCAACCTTCCACCCTCCATTCTCCTCCTTAGCTCTGTATTTCCTAAGAACTAAAACCTCTTTCAACTCTCACCTGACCTATGTGTAATCTAAGTGGTCTGTTTCTGCAATGTTGCTGACCTCAATATAAACCTTCACAATAGTAGTTCCAAATAGCCAGAAAACATCACTTCCACTTTTCCATCCTGCAAGATCTAAATAATTCTTGTCATAAAATAGGTAAACGGTCTGAGGTGCCTGACGCCCAGATATTCTTATTATCCGCTCTCCTTAGTTCTGTGCCTAGTGTAATCATTCCAAATTTTCCTTTCTTTTTCTCCCGCTTGTCTCAGTTCCTAACCCCTGCTGTGAAGGAGTCTTTTCATCTTTCTCCTTTTCTACAGACCCATCTGACTCCTTCTCTCCTCTCCTCCCCAGGCTGCTCCTTGCCACCCTGAGCTAGGGTCCCAATTTTTCCTCAGCCTCCTGCCTTCTCCACTTATAATCTCTTATCACCTCCCTCCTCACCCCGTCCTGCTTACAGCTCATTCCATGACTAGCTCTCCCCCACCTGCCCAGCACTTACTCTAAAAAAGGTGGTTGGAGCTAAAGGCATAGTCATGTTCTTTTCTTTATCCCAAATCAGATAGTGTTAGGCTCTTTTCATCAAATACAAAAAATCTGCCTAGTTTCATGACTCATTTGGCAGCAACTCCTAAGACACTTTACAGTCTTAGACCCTAAAATGTCAAAGGTTATCTTATTTTCAAATACATTTTATATCCAATCTGCTCCTTATATTAAATAAAACTCCAAAATTAAATTCCAGCTCCCCTCAAACCCCACAACAGGATTTAATTAACCTCACCTTCCAAGGTGTACAATAATAGAAAAGTTGTAATTCCTGCCTCCACTGTGAGACAAACCCCAGCCACATTCTCCAGCACACAAGAACTTCCAACTCCTGAATCGCGAGCAGCTGGTGTTCCTCCAGAACCTCCTCCCCCCAGGAGTTGCTACAAGTGTCAGAAATCTGACCACCAGGCCAAGGAATGCCTGCAGCCCGGATTCCTCCTCGTTGCGTCCCATCTGTGCGGGACCCTGCCTAAACCTGGACTGCTCAACCTACTCTGGCAACCACCCTGAGCTCCCCTGGAACTCTGCCCGCTCCCTGACTGACTCTTCCCAGATCTTCATTAAGCAGCTGAAGACTGACAGTGACCCATCACCTTGGAAGCCTACAGGACCATCACAGATGCTCTAGGTAAATCCCCACAGTGGGAAAGTGTCTGTCACTCCTTAGTCAATGAGGCTGCCTACTCAGATACCTTTCAAGGGCCTGTTTCCTTGCCTCCATAACTGTTGGAGGTATTGGACAACCAGGCTTTCTAAACCTCTGAAACTCCCTCTAACTTGGTGCCAACTTAGACAATACTCTTATGCACTCTTTAGTTATCCCCACCTGCCCAGTTCCCCTGAAAGAAGCCAAGATATTTTAACCAAATTTTCGCTTCCCTGACTATTCCTGGACTAAGTCGCATTTCATTGCTGCCCTTCTCTCAACCCAAAGCTTCCTTCCTGTCTTCCCCTCTCATTCCCCACCTTAACCCACAAGTATAGGACATTCCTACTCCTTCCTGCAACTCCCTCACATGCCCATACCATCCTATTAAAAACCTAATCAATTCTTACCCGGCCAACACCGATATCCTATACCACAGCATGTTTTAAAAGGATTAAATTTGTTAATACCGGGCTGTTACAGATGGCCTTTAAAGCTTCATAAACTTCCTTACACTTTCATTTTACTCTGTCCTAAAACTAGATAAGACTTACAGGTTAGTCTAGATCTGCTTTATCAACCTAAATTGTTTTGCTCTTATCCACCCCATGTGGTGCTAAACTTTATATTCTCCTATCTCACTCTCCTCTCCACAATCCATTATTCTTGTTCTGATCTCAAACATGCTTTTGTTAACTATTCTTTTGCACTTTCATCCCAGCCTTCTCTTCTGCCACTTAGACTGACCCTGACACCTATTAGGTTTCCAGTAGCTATTTCCGCTGTACTACGAAGGTTTCACAGACAGCTCCCTATTATTTCAGTCAAGCCCAAATTTCATTCATCTGTTACTCTATCTCAGTATACTTCATAAAACACACGGTTTCCCTGCTGATCATGTCCACTAATTCCCAAAACTCCTACCCCTAACAAACAATCCTCTTTTCTTCCTAGGTATAGTAAGGGTTAGAATTTACATTGTGCCAGGGACTACTAATTCCTGTGGCCTTTTCTGTCCAAACAACTTTGATTCCATTGTTTTAGTTTTAGCCTCTCTCAGCCTTGCGGTATGCTGCCAATTCCTTAATACTTTTAGAGGCTCTCAAAATCACAAACTATGCTCAATCTTCACTCTACATTTCTCATGCGACTTCCAAAATTATTTTCTTTCCTTATGCCTGATGCATATATTTCTTGCTCTCGCTCCTTCAGTTGTACTCACTTTGTTGTCCTAATACTACTATTGCTCTGCCCAGACTTCAACCGCCCCCTACATTATTCCCAGATACAATACCTGACTATGATTTTATTCTCTGACCCACCTATTCATCCCATTTTCCTATATTTCTTTCCTGTTCTCACTCCTCTGATCAGCTTTGATTTATGGATGGTAGTTCCACCAGGCTTCCACCGCCATTATTGTGCTAAAAGGCAGGCTATGCTATAGTACAAGCCATACTTCAGCCTGCTCTCTAGAACGCTTCATTTCTTCCATCGTGGAAATCATCCTCAAGGAAATACCTCAGTGTTCCATCTGCTATTCTGCTACTTCTCAGGATTATTCATGCCGCCTCTCCCCTTCCCTACACATCAAGCTCAAGGATTTGCCCTCACTCCCCAGGACTGGCAAATTAGCTTTCTTACCTCAACATGCTCTGGAGTCAGGAAACTGTACTACCTCTAGTCTAGGTAGACACCTTCATTGATAGGTAGAGGCTCTTCCTGGCTGGTGGGTCTGGAGAAGGCCACTCACAGTCGCTCTCTTCCCTCTGTCAGACACACCCTCAGTTTAGCCTCTCCCCATAATCTGTATGTACAGTTCCGATAACAGACCACCAGCCTTTATTAGTCAAATCAGCCAAGCAGTTTTTCAGGCTCTTAGTATTCAGTGAAACCTTTATATCCCTTATGGCCCTCCGTTTCTAAGAAAAGTGAACGACTAAAAAGTCTTTTCAAAACACACCACCAAGCTCAGCCATCAACTTAAAAAGGACTGTCAATACTTTACCACTCCTTGCTTCAGAATTCAGGCTCGTCCTTGAATGCTACAAGGTACAGCCTCCATTTGAGCTCCTCTTTGCTAGGCCCCAGTCTCATTACAGACTCCACCAAATTTGACTGTGCCGCCAAAACCTGTCATCCCTCTACTACCTCTGTCTAGTCATACTTCTATTCATCCTTTCCTCAACTACTCATACATGCCCTGCTTTTGTTTTACACTGCCAGTCATTAATTGTTTCTCCAACCCAGCACAGCTGATATCTCCTGGTGCTGTCCCCAAACCACCACTTCTTTAACTCTTAAAGTAAATAAATAATTCTTTACTGGCAAAAAGTTATGCTGAACCTCCTTAGGCACTCTAATTAGATGTCCTAGGTCCCTCCCACTTTTAGTCCTTAATACTGTTTTTTCTCCTTCTCTCTCTTATTCTCAGTTAGTTTTTCATCTATACAAAACTGTATCCAGGCTATCACCTTTGGCTAATTCTAAATGACAAATGTTTCTTCTAACATCCCCACAATATCACCTCCCCTTACCGTGTAAAATCTTCCTTCCAGCTTAATTCCTCCCACTCTAGGTTCCCACGCCTCTAATCCCGCTTAGAAGCAGCCCTGAGAAATACTCACCCATTATCTCTCCATATCACTCCCCCAAAAAAAATTTTCACCGCCCCAACACTTTTACCACTATTTCATTTATTTTTTCTTATTAATATAAGACAGAATGTCAGGCTCTGAGCTTCCTGCTAAGCTATCATATCCCCTGTGACCTGCACATACACATCCAGATGGCCGGTGCCTGCCTTAACTGATGACATTCCACAACAAAAGAAGTGAAATGGCCTGTCTCCTGCCTTGAACGGGATGACACATTGCTCAGACATTCTTCTCCTGGCTCATCCTGGCTCAAAAGCTCCCCCCACTGAGTACTCCAGACCCCCCACTCCTGCCCACCAGAGAACAAACCCCTTTTTCCCTTACCTGCCTAAATCCTATAAATGGCTCCACCCCATCTCCCCTTCACTGACTTTTCAGACTCCAGCCCACCCCGCACCCAGGTAAAATAAACAGCTTTAATGCTCACACAAAGCCTGTTTGTGGTCTCTTCACACGGACGCCGCGATGAAGAATCATACTTTTAATTTCATTGCCTTTTTCTGTCTCACAACGATGCAGAAATACAGCTGTAATGAGACTTGCTCTGGACACCCGGCACAGAATCCCACAGTAGCTGCAACCCAGGAGCTGGAAGGAGAGTGAGGACATGCATTAGTAGTGAGACGCTTTATGGCAAAGGGCCTAAGATGCAGCTCTTTGCTTAGAGTTTTACCACAAAACAAACATATTCATTGGTCAGGTGTGGTGGCTCATGCCTGTAATCCCAGCACTTTGGGAGGCCCAAGGCAGGCGGATCACCTGAGGTTGGGAGTTTGAGACCAACCTGGCCAACATGGAGAAACCTCATTTCTTCTAAAAATACAAAATTAGCCGGGCATGGTGACGCGACGCCTCAGAAAATTAGCCACTCAGAAGGCTGAGGAAGGAGAATCACTCTCAAACCCAAAAGGTGGAGGCCATGGGGTGAGCAAGATCACACCATTGCACTCCAGACTGGGCAACTAGAGTGAAACCTTCAAAATAAATAAATAAATAACAAACATATACACTGGCGTGATGTTTAAATAAAAATATATATTCACTATTAATTGGTGGGTTGGGCAACCGATGGTCATTTCGTAATCACAGCACTATAGGGAGGCTGAGGCAGAAGGATCACCTGAGGTCAGGACTTTGAGACCAGCCTGGCCAACATGATGAACCCTGTGTCTCTAAAAATACAAAAAGATTAGCTGGGTGTGGTGGCATGTACCTGTAATCTCAGGCTACTTGGGAGGCTGAGGTAGGAGAATCACTCTTGCGAAACCCTGGAGTGGAGGTTGCAGCAGTTTCCAGATCAGCCATTGCACTCCAGCCCAAGTAGGTGAGCAAGACTTCCATCTCAAAACAACAATAATAACAATAATAGGTGGAATGAGAATATGGCTCCATCCTCTAGGATACAAAAAAGTACCTCTCTCCCATAGTTAGAAAATTGTAACTATTTTACCAAACACCACTCACAAGTTCTTAACACCACACCTACTTGCTTAGTGTGCTAACAACGGTTTAAAGAATCTCAGCTACTATTTAGGTTGATTTCCCATTCTTAAAAAATAATGATGGAATAAAACACCTTGTATCACCTCATGTCTGTGCATGAACTTTCCATTCTAATTAGTAAGATTTTTTGGAGTCAGAAACAAAGTAACTCACCAATTACCTAAAAATATACTATAAAATCAGGGAGAAAAGATTTCCCTTATTTGTCTCCTCTTTTAGAATTTACCACGTAATTTTGTGACACACATTAATACGTGACTCCATTGGCAGTTGCTCTAATCCTGTCCACAGAGAGGCTGACAGTGCATCCAGATGTGGTCCCTGAACAATCCCTGCTGCCCAACAGCACTGACACCACAGGACCCCACCATCTCCATCCATAAAGTTCGCAAGTTCTTTCCCAGGACCATGCCCAGTGCAGCCTCCTCTCTTCCCCAACTTCATGTCATTGGGTCACAAGAGATGGAATCTGCTGCAGATGAAAGGGACCCAGGGGAAGGCATGGGTGAGGTGAGCAACTATTGTATGGACACACGGAGACTCAGAGAAGATTCCCAACTCCAAGGTCCAGGGTTTTGGAAAAGGAAGGAGACAGAACAATTCACCGGTGAATATCATTCTCACCTGAGGAAGAGCCATCCCCACTCCCTTAGCTTTCCTCTTCCACCTCCGGGTTTCTTCCCCTCACGCACCAAGAGTCCTTGTGGTCAATCCTGAATGTTAAAAATAATGCTGCTTTTATTGCTCAGAATCACACACCTCGTCCTGGAACACGTAACAACACACAAAGAGACCTCACCTGGGAGGGAAATATGGTCCCCTTGCTGCCCACTGCACCAGAGACACAACCCTATAGGAAAACTCCCGCACCCTTCTGAGAAAACCAATGCTGCAGCAGTGGGGGAGCTGTGGGCTGAATGAGCTCCCTCCTTCAGGGCACAGACCAGCCCCTGACCAAACCCCCATGAGCCTAGCAGTGCTCATGCCACACCCCGCACTCTGGAGGCTCTAGGGCGGTGCATCAAGTAATCTCAGGGGTTTGAGATCAGCCTGGGCAACATGTGTGAAACCCTCTTATCTCTACTAAAAATACAAAAAAAGTAGCTGGGCTTGCGGGCGCCTGTAATCGCAGCTACTTGAGAGGCTGAGGCAAGAGAATCAGTGAATTGGGAAGCTGAGATTGTGGTGAGCCAAAATCACGCCACTACACTCCAAGCAGCCTGGGAAACAACAGGGAAATTCCAACTCAAAAACAAAAACTATGTCGACCAGGCTCGGTGGCTCTTTCCTGCACCACCACTCTGCCATGCAGGGAGGATACCTTGAGCCCAGTGATTTTGGCACTAGCCTTGGAAACACAGTGAAACTTCATTTCTACAAAAAAAAAAAAAAAAAAAGCAGCAAAGAAAGAAAGAAAACTAGCCGCTTCTTGGTGGCTCATGACTGTGGTCCCAGCTACTCAGGAAGCTGATGTAGGGAGGGTTACTGGAGCCCCAGGGAGGACCAGGGCTGCTAGAGATCATGCCACTGTATTCCAGCCTAAGCAATGGCCGTGACCCTGTCTCTTAATATTAAGCACTAATAAAGTAAAAAATTGTGATAACAGAAGGGGATTTTTTCCCACTTCACTGCCCCACTCCCTACCCCACTCTGGGAAAAAGGAACAGAGGACTCATAAGTGAGTAAGTCACCCACTGGCCGGAATAGGGATTCCAAGTGCCAAAACTCTGAGTGCCAAGATTTATAAGGAATGTACATGTCTTACAGATAGACTCCTTAAAATTTCAACCGTCCCAGCCTCTAAGCAGTTTAAGTTACTAGATTATATACAAAGAAGTCAAATGTCACAACTAACCATATCCAATGAACTCACTCCACTCATCTAAACCCCAGATCCCCAGGTGTCCTCCCTGCTGTGGTTCTCCTCCTCTGTTCTCCTTGTCACCAGCACAACTCTGCCTCTGTCTGCCCTGGCTCCAAATCCCTCCTCCTTCTCCTCACCTGGCGAGCCTCCCTCTTTGCTGCCCCTCTCCTGACCTTGTTGTCCTTTCATCTCTGTACATCTAGCTTCTCTACATTTCTCCAGTTACTTTTCTCCTCTTTGCTTTTCTTTTTCTTTTCACTTTGCTGTCTCTGACAAATCCCTCACCCATCCTCTACTTTGCCCCTCTCTGTTATGGGTCTCTTCTCTCATTCTTTTCTCTGTCTCAGCTTTTCACTGCTCTGTCTCCCGATGCCTCCTAATGACACAAATCACAGGAGGGTTTGAGTAAGACGCCAGACTCCGGGAGGAGCTGCATTTCAGGGGCTGGAGCTTTCAAGCAGAGACAAGAACACCCCGTGTCACAGGAGAGGCCCTGGCACCTCCCCCCAACGCGGGCTCAGGGGAAGAGGTGACTGCGGAGGGGAGACCTGGGAGCAGCAGGGTTCAAGTAATGAGAGGAGGTGGGGGGGGTGACGGCAGCCTTAAGATCGAGGTTGGGGTCTGCAGGATTCCAGTACCAGGTAGACGTGGCCTCCTGCTGGGGCCCCGCACTGCGTCTGTATGGCCTACGAAGGCGAGGTGGTGGAGGCGCCCAGGCGAACCAGCTCTCGGGTGAGGACTTTAAAAGCGCGGGCGGAGGAGTCAGAAAACGGTTTTGAGCAGGAAAACTATGCGACAGGGAAGCGTATACATTGCCCCTACAGCAGAAAGACCGGGGACGGCTCCAGCCTCAGGGCGCGACTTTAAAACCCAAAAGGAAGCGATATCCGGACCCTCATGGGGACGTCTCAATTTGTCCTGGTGAAGGAAGAAGGATGAGAATTTCCAGGTCTGTGGGGACCCCTAATGTCTCAGGTACAGAAGCGCAGGGGACCTGGTAAGCAGATCTCTAGTTAGAAGAGCGAAACTCACCGTCGAGGTGTGACCTTTCACTCCACGCAACCTTACTTCCGGTTTGCGCTGAATTGCGACGCAGTACAGAAGCTGTATTCAAGGGGCCTCGAGGAGGTGTGGGCGGGGCCTGACGAGGTGCAGGGCGGGTGGGGAGGCCGAGAGAGACCTTTCCTTTATAACCGGCAGAGGGTGTGAGTTGTGGCGGGACCTGTGAGTTTCTCCCAGCGCAGAGGCGAGCTTTTTCGGGTTTTGAGGCGACTGGCTAGGAAGGCTTTTAAAGTGTATCAAAGCCCTGAATTGTCTGGGAACGGGGATGCAAACCAGAATGAAATGCAAAGCCCTGCCTGGGCGGAAGACACTTTCATGCTGACGGCCCCACAGAACCGAATAGAAATCCTCTCCTTCTAGTCTCCATTCACTTGGGAGAGTCCCATTGTGCTCAGCTTCAGAGACCTGAGGTGGCCACTGCCTGAGATGCAGGTACGGAGTGCTCAGCCAAGGAGGTGTGAGGCCGCCCACCTGCGGCTTAAACACAGCAGGGATACGGGTGTGGGAGCGGGAGCCCGAGGTCCCAGCTAATTAGGAAGCTAAAGGCGGGAGGGACGCTGGCCTGGGGTCTGAGGCCAGCCTGGGTGACAAAAGTAACACCTGCCCCGCAGGGATCCCTTCCTGCTCCTCTCTTTTTTTTTTCTCATAATAAAAATTTTGATGATGTTACATAGGGATCCAAATACCCTTTTTTTTTTTCTCTTTTGAGGACGGAGTCTCTGTTTTGTTATTGTCTAGGTTGGAGGCAGTGGCGCTTAACCTCGGCTCACTGCGTAAGCCCCGGAAACACGCTATTCTTCCGCCTCAGCCTCCCAAGTAGCTAGACTACAGCGTTTCATCACACCTGGCTAATTTTCTTTTTTCTTTTTTTTTTTGTAGTTTTAGTGTAAAGATCGGTTTCACCAGACATCTCCGATTCGCGGATCTACACGCCGCCCCCAAAGTTCTGAGATTACAGACGTGAGCCATCACGCCCGGCCAACGATCCAACATTATTTTTTTCCACGTGGATATTCAGTTAGTTGTCCCAGCGTATTTGTGTGAGAGATCTATCAGTTTCTTTTTTTTGTTTCTTGAGATGGAGTTTTGCTCTAGTTGCCCAGGCTGGAGTGCAATGGCGCGATCTCGCTCACCCCAGAACATCCGCCTCCCAGGTTCAAGCCGACCTCATGCCTCAATCTCCCCAAGTAGCTGGGATTATGGATGTTACACCATGCCCTGCTAATGCTGTATTTTTTAGTAGATGGGATTTCTCTATAAGTTGGTCAGGCTACTCAAACTCCACCTCAAGTGATCTGCCCTCCGTCCCTCCCAAAGTGTTGATTACAGCTGCGAGCCACCATGCCCCAGCTTATTTTCTTTCTCTTTTTTTATATTTACTTTTTCTATTCTTTTTTTTGAAGCAGAGCTTTTCTTCTTTGGGTTGCGGGGCCGTGGAATGCAGTGGCTTATCTGGGCTCACTGCAGCCTCTGCCTCCTGGCTGAAGCAATTTTCCATCTCAGTCTGAGTAGTTGATATTACAGGCACGCGGCAACCATGCCCGGCTAATTTTTTTGTATTTTGGTACAGATGATGTTTCACCATGTTATTAGGCTGGTCTCAAACTGACTCAAGTGATCCACCTGCCTCAGCCTCTCAAAGTGCTGGGATTATAGTCATGAGCCACTGTTCCTGGCCCAAAAATACTATTACTTTACTCTTTTAAATTTTGAGAAAATATAATGGAAACAAAAAACCTTCCCCAATGTAGAGAAATCATCTTTCACGATGATAATAGTGAGAGAAATAAAACCACTTTATTAATAAATGTTTTAAATAAGAATATGATGGGACAAGACACACACAATAGAGGCAAACAACTAAGAGGCTGGCGTGCGAATGGGGAACCACTGTCTATACAACCCATTAAGTACATGTTTTCAAGATAAACACTAATCAGTCCTCAGAGAAGAGGACTTGGACAACACCCTTGGTCACAATATGTCTGGCTCTACTTGTAATGGAGGTGACCATCTGTGCTGCCAATGAGTTTCTGGCCCAGAGGGGAGTGGGGAGAAACCCTAACCCATGTCTTTTTTGACTAGTGTGAAGTTTACAACATGGCTTAACAGGTGCCCCTCTCTCTGGTCAGCTGTCTGGGACCAGCTAAGGCCACAAGTTATACCAAGGCAAAAGGTTAAGTGGTATAGATTACATAACCTGTCACTCTATGATATAACACTGTTCTGTCCTGCTTCTGTAGGCTTGCCTATAGAAGCTCAGCTCTGTCTTTTTTTTCTAGGCTTAGCTTTTTGGGATGTGAGTCCACTGAGCTGGGGTGCACCTAATAAACCCCTGTTTTACCCATTGATCTCTCCAGCCCTCTCATTTTCTCCTCGCTAAGTGTAATGGGTACTGCAAAAGTGATTTTTTCTCCTACTTCACTGCCTCCCCATCTCCTCCTACACCACCCTGCAAAAGGGAAGAGAGAGAGTGACTTTCAAGAATAACCTTCACCACCCTGTGGCTGAATAGGATCCAAGTGAAGCCAACCTCTGATGCCAAGATTTATAGAATGTACATGTCTTATAGATAGAATTTTAAAATTCTCTGTCTCATCTGTATAATTTAAATAAGTTGCCATTTATTATATTATACACAGAAGTCAAGATGTCACAAGTTTTCATATCCACGAACTTTACCCCACTCATCTGCCTTTGGTTTTAGAGAAGCTGTGAGTATAGGTGTACATCATGCTCTGTTAATTTTGTTTTTGGTAGAGATGGGTTCTTAATATGTTGCTCATTAATTGAGTCTAAATCCTCCTGGACTCAGTGCTAACCCCTGTCTTAGTCTCCTAAAGTGTTGGGATTACAGACATTAGCCAATGCACCCAGCTCCCTCTTTTCTTTCTCATTACACAGCTTCCTCCCTCCCTAATTTCTGTCGCCTGCACTATACAGGCCCATACCCTCTCACGATCCTTCTCTATTTGGCCATCTGCTGGTTATGAGTCTTTCTCTCTTATCTCTTCTTTTCTGTCCTTGTGGTTTTCACTGCTCTATGTCTGTCTCCCCTGATCCCTTGGGTCTACAGAATTGTAGTAAAGGTTAAAAAGAAAAAAGGAACAAGTTTTTCTTCTGCTTGTAAGCAGTTCACTTCATGAAAGTTATAAGATGCTGTCCAAAAAAAGCTAGGGCTAGTTGAATGGGCTCTAGACACTTTTAAATTCCAGAACAAAGAAGGAAAAAAAATAGAGAAAAGACAAATTATTCTTACCTGCTAATTCTTTCCCTAGTCTCTACATGACTATGTTTTACAAATGTCTGTATTTAGCCAGTTCTTTTTTTTTTTTTTTGACACAGCTACAAGGCCACCAGTTATGTAGAATCCAACTTCTTTACACCTGCTATAAGATAAGTCTATACTGTAATCTTGTCCAGTCCCACTGCTGCTAAAGTTGCAGGTGTTGTGCCCATCCACTACAGTCAGTTGAAACTGGCAGCTCAAGACAAGTAGAAAAGCTAGCAGGACCAGATCTTCCAACTCGCTGATCCTGAGATGAGATCGTTGCCAAGCAAAGAAGACCGCCTGCTCTAGTCACCACGGAGTCTGAATTGGTCCATGCACAGCTGAAGCTTGAGGGACAATCCCTGCTCTAGTCACACACCAGAAGCTGACTAGTCTATGCATGGCTGAAGCTTGAAGAGTCATTGGCCAGTAAATGGTTAGGAATCTTAAGATCTGTAGTTTTCCTTGTAATACTGTTTTTCATTGTTCTGTCACTGTGCCCACCTCCTCCCTGAGTAATGACCCTCTGTCCAAAGTAGATAGGAATATGCTATTTTATTGCTTTTGTTATTGTTATTACCCCCCCCCTTTACCATGCTAAAAGAAGCAACCATAGAAAAGTGTCCCCATTGTACATACTACATAGTCAAGGAACAGTGTAACCAAGACTCTATTATACCAGATTCTATTATGAGGTACAAGGACTCACCTAAGAATTTGTACTTAAAATCGATCACCTTATTCAATTCACTTCCACCCAGGAAATAATAGCCTTATATATGCTATGACCCCAAAAGTTCCTTACCTAAGACTTAGTTTGAAGTTCATATCAAGTCAAAAGAAGGAAGTCTTATAGGTCAAAACCCAAGCTTCCCCCCAGGAGTGAGGCCATATCCTATATATTTTGATATTGCCGTTAACATCCATGAACCCAGCCTATCTCACAATCTCTGGTCCTACAAAGTACCAAGGCCAAACTGCCAGTGCCTGCCGGTACCCCTGCTTGCCTCCCTCCACGTCTCTAGTAATAGCTTCGTTGAACTCACACAATGCAGTTCACTGACTGATCATCACTTCAATCCAGACAGCAAATGCATTAGAGTTGGCTTCAGCCCAGCAAGCCACAAAAAATGAAAAATGCTGTTTATCAGAACAGACTTCAGTTTTAGACTACCTCCCAGCCTGGTGTAAAAGAGGAACATGTAGAAAGTTCAATCTAATTAATTGCTGCCTAGAAATTCCATGAAAATAGAAAGGCAATTATAGAAATAACTGCAAGAATAAGAAAATTAGCCCATGTTCCAGTTCAAACTTAGAAAAAGGTAGTCTCCAGATTCTGTCTTTAGAGATTAATTTTCATTTTGAAAATTCAAGACTTTAATAAGAGTATTTAGCCATACCAAGAAGTTGTCATCACCCTTTGTGTCTTTAATCACTTCCCTGTTAGAAGCATTCAATCAGCTATAGAGGTGATAGCAGCTAGAAACTACCACCTCAGCTGATGGTCTGCATAAATATCAACCTGCCCAAAGAAGAACTTGTCTCTTCAATGAATTAGATAGTGAGGCCTTCTATAAAGCCTTTTATAGAAGCTGGCCTCAAAAAGGAGAAAACGGTGGGGGAGGGTTAAAAGAAAACAAGTTTTCTGCTTAGCAGCTCACTTCAAGGACAGTTATAACGCCTGTCTTGAAAGACAAGGCCAAAGGAAGAGGCTCCAGACAGCCCTGCCCTCCCGAGCAAAGTTGAGGAAAAAAAGAGAAGACAAATTATTTTACTGTTATCTTTTCCTTAGTTCTCAAAAACATGACTATTTACAAATATCTGTATTTAGCCACTTTTGCTTTTTTCTTTTGATCTAGCTACAAGGCCACCAGCTAAAGGCCACAAGACGGGTATGTGATTAACTGCCTTTTGTTTGCTTTGTAACCCCACTATAAAAGTCCCACTCTTTGTTCAAGGCTCAGTTTCTTGAGATAAAGCAACCACCAGCCACAGTGTTACCTTTAAAATCAACATCCTTCTGTAATCTCAGATTGCCCTCCATTCCCCAAGTTTACCGCAACACAATCACAGGAGGGTTTGCATGACGCTTTCTTGCACTGAGGAGTGTATTTCCAGGCTGGAGCTGGGCAGGCAAAAAACACCCCGCGTCACAGGACAGGCCCTGGCAATTCCCAGTGTGGGCCTGCTTTCAGGGAAGCTGCACTGCAGAGGTAAACCTGTGGTACAGCAGGGACCCGCATGAGGAGGGAGGAGAGATCACCATGCTCTTAAGACAAGGGTGGGTCTGCAGGCCCAGGACCGGGCAGAGGACGCTCCTAGACTGGGGCAGCAACGCTACACTCCAGGGGCCAATGAGGGCTAGGCTGGGAGGTTCCCAGGGAGGGAATCCACCTCTCAGGTGAATTTTAAAAAAAGCGCGGGGCTGGAGGAGTCAGAAAAAGGTTTAGAGCAAGAAAAACTATGCGAGCACGGCGTATACATTGCCCCAGAACAGAAAGACTGCTGACAGAACCAGCTCTGTATGCACCTTAAACTCAAAGGAGCTAAACTCTGTGACTCTCAATGGGACGCCTCAATTTGCTCTGGGTGAAGGAAGACAGCTGAAATGTCCAGGTCTTGGGACCCAATGTTCCAGGTAAAGAACTCATGGGACTTGGGAAGTGCAATTACAAGACAGAGGGAACCATGCACCGTATGCGGACCTCACCCACGCGGATTCGCTTCCCCGAAGCCAGGGTGGCCCAGCAAGACAGAACCTGTGCCTGGACGGAACCACGAGGGAGGTGGGGCGGGGACTGGGTGAGGTAGGGTGGGGCACGGTGGACAGATCTTGCCGCGAACCAAGAGGATGGGGCCGGTGAAGGACCTGTGTGTCTCAGCATGGCTCCTGCGCCTCTATTTTCAACTTAAGAAAAAGTACGGGTCAGCGCCGTGGGTTTCACGCTTGTAATCCCAGCACTCTGGGAGGCCGAGGCGTGGGCGATCACTTATGGTCAGAGATCGAGACCACGGTGAAACCCCTGCCTCTACTAAAAAAATACAAAAAAAAATTAGCCGGCGCGGGTGGTGGGCGCCTGTAGTCCCAGCTACTGAGAGGTTGGAGAGGAGAATGGCTGAACCCGAGGCGGGCTTGAGTGAGCCGAAAGATCGCCACTGCACTTCCAGTCTGGTGACAGATCAGCACCGGCTCAAAAAAAAAAAAAAAAAAAAAAAAGTACCAAGCATAGGTCGGGCGGTGGTCACGCTTGTAATCCCAGCATTTTGGGAGGCCGAGGCGGCTGGACTTAGGTCAGAGGTCGACCACGTAGTGAAAACCCCGCCTCTACTAAAATACAAAATTAGCCAGGCGCAGAGCGGGCGCCCAGTCCCAGCTACCAGAGAGGCTGAGGCAGGAGAATGGCGGAACCCGGAGGCGACAGTGAGCCGAGATTGCGCCACTGCACCCAGCCTGGCGACACAGATGCAGACTGCCCAAAAAAAAGAAAGCACGATTCATAGTGTTCAGTATAGGTGGCCATGTTGTTTTTTACCTCAATTGTTTGAAATACCAACTTAGATGTGAGAAGAACTCGTGATATTAGGTACATCACCTAATATCAGGGGCACATTGAAATACTCCACAATCCAGAACTTGAGGATCTAGTCCTGGGGCAGATATAGGTGACATCCACGCCCAGCTGGAGGAAAGACCTGACTTGCTCTCCCTCCCAGGCCCCTGCCTCTTCAGAACAAACTCCTTCTCCCAGACTTCTGCTCTCTAAGATGATGAGTGATATAACCCTCTGGCCCCTGCCTCCTTCCCACTGTCTGCCCAGCTCTCAGGCAGCCTCCCACACTCTACCCCCTGCCCTTACTCCTGTTCCCAGGCTCCTACCTCACCCCCACCTGTAAATCTGTGCCCACCTTTCCAAAGAGTTTCCACCTCTCGGCCTGTGCTCCAGTAACAGTTTTGTGGCTCCCTGCCTCACCTTCCTTTATCCCCTGCTGTCTCCTCGCTTCACTGTCCAGAACCTACCCAGACAGAGTTGAGGCCTACACAGTTGTTCTTCAGCACCCCAGGCTGACACGATGAGTGGTTTTTTTATCTTTCTGCTTCCCAAACCCTACTTTATGCACCCCAGCACCAAGTCCACACACCAGAATTGCTGCTTTTGGGATATTGAAATCCCCAACGGAGTTTGTGCAGCTGTCAGGAAGTCCCAACTTCATGGGAAGCACGAGACAGAAGTTTTAGAAGTTTTTGTATCGCTTTACAAACCATACAAAAGATCTAGCATGAGCCGACATGACATCTGGACAACTTTACAGGTAATATTGGGAGATTATATATAAGGCGGTGTTGGATTAGCAGGACTGTTATGACAGCTTGGGAACGTAGCTACCTATCCGCGCCAAAAAAAACGTTCCCACTGTAGACCAGAAATTCCCACCCAAGCATCCTCAATGGGATAACGACAGTCCACTAAAAAAAATCTCACAAGATATAAGGAAATGACAATTAAAGGAATTCAGGACAAGTGCCTGCCGTGCTCAGAATCTTTCCCCATAATCTCTTACCAAACAGAAAAAAGATGCCGGGCGCGTACCACGCTGTAATCCCAGCACTTTGGGAGGCTGAGGCGGATGGATCAATGAGGTCAGAGATCGACAGCACGGTGGAAACCCCGCCTCTACTAAAATATGCAAAAAAAAATTAGTCGGGCGTGGTATGGCGCCTGTAGTCCCAGCTACTCGGAGAGGCTGAGGCAGGAGAATGGCGCGGAACCCGAGGCGGATGCCAGCAGTGAGCCTTGCTGTGAGCCAAGATTGTGCGCTGCACTCAGCCCCTGGGTGACAGCATAGAGACTCCATTTAAAAAAAAAAAACTGCCAAACTATTTTTCAAAAGTGATTGTACCATTTTACATTCCTGAGACTTCCATTCATCTACATCTTTGTCCACTCTTGATATCAATCTTTTTTCATTCTAGTGACTCCTAATATATACTATTTTTAAATTATACTGTGGTTTTAATTTATATTTCTGGTGATAAATGAGGTTGGTACTTTTCATGTGCTTGGCCCCGCTATCTCTCCCAGTGTCTCTTCTTGCTGAAGTGTCTGTTCAAATAATTTGTCCTTTTTCTCTTCTTTTTTAACTTCTTTTTAGTGACTGTTTCGTTAAAATAATTTGTTCTTGTTGCTTAATTGGGTTGTTTGTTTCATACTATTGAATGTTAAGTTACAGCCATTTTCTCTTAGCTACACCCAAGAGAACTGAAAACATATGTGTCCACACAAAGAGACTAGCGTAAGATATTCCTTGTAGCAGCTTTATGGGTAATATTCAAAAGCCACAGACCAAATGTTCACCTACAAGTGAGGTGGATAAAGCAAACTGGTATATTCATACAATAGAAGAAGGAACAAAACAAT
>JAKGGE010002558.1:0-25001 GCA_023748175.1 Hoolock leuconedys
AAGATTGTGCGCTGCACTCAGCCCCTGGGTGACAGCATAGAGACTCCATTTAAAAAAAAAAAACTGCCAAACTATTTTTCAAAAGTGATTGTACCATTTTACATTCCTGAGACTTCCATTCATCTACATCTTTGTCCACTCTTGATATCAATCTTTTTTCATTCTAGTGACTCCTAATATATACTATTTTTAAATTATACTGTGGTTTTAATTTATATTTCTGGTGATAAATGAGGTTGGTACTTTTCATGTGCTTGGCCCCGCTATCTCTCCCAGTGTCTCTTCTTGCTGAAGTGTCTGTTCAAATAATTTGTCCTTTTTCTCTTCTTTTTTAACTTCTTTTTAGTGACTGTTTCGTTAAAATAATTTGTTCTTGTTGCTTAATTGGGTTGTTTGTTTCATACTATTGAATGTTAAGTTACAGCCATTTTCTCTTAGCTACACCCAAGAGAACTGAAAACATATGTGTCCACACAAAGAGACTAGCGTAAGATATTCCTTGTAGCAGCTTTATGGGTAATATTCAAAAGCCACAGACCAAATGTTCACCTACAAGTGAGGTGGATAAAGCAAACTGGTATATTCATACAATAGAAGAAGGAACAAAACAATTTTACACAAAACAATGGATGAATTTCATGGTTGAAAGAGGCAGAATAAGAAGAAAATACACATAGTAAAATTTCACTTATAGAATATTGTAGAAAATACAAACTAATGTATAATTACGAGAAAGCAGATCAGTGGTTGCCTGGAGAAGAGGCCGGAGCTACAAAGGGAGACACGAAGGACATTTCTGGGTGATAGATATGATTCATTCTCTTAACTATGAGATGGTGTCACGGTATATATGTCAAAACTTGTCGGCCAGGGAGCAGTGGCTCCCGCCTGTAATCCCAGCACTTTGGGGGCGCGGTGGGAAGTGGGATCACAGGTCAGGTTTGAGACCAACCCGGACTGTGGGTGAAACCCGTCTTTCACTGAGAAATACAAAAATTAGAGCAGAGGCAGCACGTGCCTTTAATCCCAGCCACTCGGAGGCCAAGGCGGGGAGAATCTTGAACCCAGGAGGCAGGGACTGCAGTGAGCGAGATGCGCCACTGCACTCCAGCCTGGCTGACAAGTGAACTCTGTCTCTCAAAAAAAAAAATTATCAAAGTGTGAATTCAAATATGTACAGTCTATGGTATGTCAATGATAGCTTACAAAGTATTTCTTAAGAAGAAATTGAAACAACAGAAGAGAAGCTCTGAGTATAATATTTTTATTTCCATAGCTAAGGAGCTATTGGGGGGTTCAGTACCTAAAGTAAGGGTAGAAGTAAAGAAAACAAAGACGATCCCATAGAAGAATAGAGCAATAGAAATGAATTTTATGGCTTAAACATTTTATAATTTCTCATGGAAATAAGTTTGTGATTTATAAGAAGGGAGGTGCTGCTTCCTAATTCAATTCAATCAGTGGGGGAGCCTCTTTGCAGACAAGCGTTCTTAGAACCATTTAAATGGGTACATCAGTCTGGGAAAAACAACAAAATCCTCAGCCCCTTTGAAACTCAAGGTGTCTAGTCACACAAGTAAGCACTGCCTTACTCACACAACAAACTAATCCCATTTTTACCTTCCCATGCCACAATAGTCTCTTTCTAAATAGTTAATATCCCCCCTCTGTTTATCTTGAATAATGTTCTAAGTATCTTGAATAACTGGAACATTATTTTTTATGATCACATACATTTTTAAAATTGTAATTTATAAGTGTATGCATGATTGTGTAATAAGATGTCATTTTATACATTGGCGATAAACTTAAGAGGTAACATTCACATGTGGTGGTAATATCTCACAGTTTTCAGACTAATACTTGAATCTATTAAGAGAGTAAACACTTTCTGAAATAACATCATTTTCCAAGATATTAGGAAGAGAAAACACGATTCAATGGGTTGGAAATATCACCAGGTTAAAAGAATTTATATTTTCTGGGACTATAATCCCAAGACCTTAGGTTTGGTCTTGTTTCTTTATGTCTTGTGTACACTTGACGACTCTGCTGGAAACCTCCTCCTCCACTTAATCACTGTGACTGTGAGTCTGCCTTCACACCCCATGTACTTCCTGCTCTGCAATCATATCCCTTGACATCTGCTTCTCCTCCTGCTACTCTAAGTCTTGCTGGACCTTCTGTCAAGAAAAGACACTTATCCTATACAAGCTGCATGGGCACAGATGCCTCTTCCACCTCTTTGGGTGGGGCAGACATTTTCTCTCTCTCTGTGATGGCGTTTGACCCATTTGGCCATCTCAAGCCCCTGCACTATGTGACCATCATGAGTGAGAGGCGTGCACTGCCTCATCACCTCCTGTGGATGGGGCACATTCCACTCCATCGTGCAAGATCTCCTATTTGCTGCCTCTCTCCTTTCTGTGGACCCAATGTTCTTGACACTTTCTACTGCGATGTCCCCCAGGTCCTCAAACTTTGCTTGCACTGGCAGCTTTTGCTCTTGAGCTGTTGATGATTTCCAACAATGGCCTGGTCACTACCCTGTGGTTTATCTTCCTGCTTGTGTCCTACACACAGTCATCCCCTAATGATACTGAGGGTCTCCGGCGGGGAGATGGCCAGGAGAGAGAAAAACCATCTCCACTTGCACCTCCCACATCACTGTGGTGACCTGCATTTCATGCCTGCATCTATGTCTATGCCCAGCCCTTCACTGCCCACTCCCCAGAGATAAGGCCATCTGTCACCTTCACTGTCATCTCCCCTCTGCTGAACCCTTTTGATCTACACTCTGGGAACCAACAAATGAAGTCAACCATGAGAGAAAGAGTGAAGAGAAGACGTGCCTTCTGAAGGGAATGAAAACAAATCTGAGCCAGGCACAGTGGCTCACAGCTGTAACCCCAGCACTTTGGGAGGCCAAGGCGAGACAGGCTCATTGAGATCAGAGATCAGAGACCATCAGCCAACATGGTGAAACCCTGTCTCTACTAAAAATACAAGAATTAGCTGGGCATGGTGGGTGTGCACCAGTAGTCCCAGGTGCTCAGGAAGGCAAGGGAGAATTACTTGAACCTGGGAGGCAGAGGTTGCAGTGAGCCAAGGTCAGTGCCACTGCATTCCAGCCTAAGCAACACAGCAAGACTCATCTCAAAAAAAAGAAAAAAAAAAGGCTGAGCCGCGATTGGCTCAAGCTTGTAATCCCAGCACTTTGGGAGGCAGTGGGCAAATCCGCGAGGTCAGGAGATCCGAGACCCGCGGTGAAATCCGTCTCTACTAAAAATACAAAAAAAAAAATTAGCCCGACGTGGTGGTCATGCGCCTGTAATCCCAACTACTTTCGGAGGAAAGCCAGGAGCAGAGAATGGCGTGTGAACCACCAGGAGTGAGACCCACAGTGAGCGAGAGATAGCATGACACTCCAGCCTGGGCGACAGAGCAAGACTCAGTCTCAAAATAAAAGAGGCTGGACGCAGTGGCTCCACGCCTGTAATCCCTAGCACTTTGGAGGCAGTGAACAGATCATAGTCAGGGAGGTCGAGACCATCCTGGTTATGCGATTGAAACCCGTCTCTACTAAAAATGCAAAAACTTAGCCAGGCATGGTGGCGAGGTAGCCTGTGGTCCCAGCTACTCGGGAGGCTGAGGCAGGAGAATTACTTGAACCCAGGAGGCAGAGGTTGCAGTGAGCCGAGAGATCATGCCACTGCATTCCAACCTGGCAACACAGTGAGACTCGATCAAAAAAAAAAAAGAAAAGAAAGGAAAAGAGAACAAATTCAACTCTTCATCACCAAGGACACCTTATATAATTTTTCCCATGAATTCACATTTACATAATCAGATACATTGTCAGCAAACCAACTATACTCACTACTGATCAATTTGTCTTCCTATTTAAGTTAGTAGATAACTGATAGCCAAGCTTCTGTGCAGCATGGAAGTAACTAGTGTTATGAGAATTGAACTGACTGTTATTTTTCAAGACAAGTAAACCCCATGTCAATCAAGACAACTATATGAGCAGATAAGATGATTAAGTCAACATTTTTTTTTTCAGAAGATAAGGAAATAGCAGCCCAGAGATAAAGTGATGTGTTCCCAAGGTCTTATATTAGAAGTTAATTACAGAGACATCTTCAGATGCCCAACCATTGTTCTTCCACCACATGAATGTAATTTATTACATTGTTGGACCCTGTCTATACCAAACTATAATCCCTGTTCCAGAAGGATCTCATGATCAATGCCTCTGGCATTACATATATGTGGTATGTATGGCCTATTGCAGATGGAGAATTGGCCTCTGCTGAGTTAAACTAAAAGTGGGCTAATGAGCTACTGAGAACTTCATGGAACATAATAGTTATCCTCCTGGATTCTATCAAGATTGATGAGGCTTGGGAAGATTTCTCATCATGGCCTAAAGGTATGTATCTTAATGCGAACTAGACATGGACATTCTCATGATGAGTTTGGATAAAGGCAAAACTTCCGAAACCACACACATGAAGTAATCTGTCTCTACCATCAAGGACCCGATTTTCCAGTTGCAGCCTTACAGGGTCAGTTTTGCCTTGGCCTCACCACTGAAATTCACATTTCTTTTCACTGAAGAAGAGAGAATGGGAGAGTTAAAGAAGAAAAAGCTCTACTAGGTCTATTTTTTCAAACTTTAGTATTTGTGAAAGAGGCAGTATAGGCTAATGTTATTATCTGGGAGAGCAGTAAAGCATGGTGGATAGAAAGTTCTAATTTCAGAATCATACAGACCTAAGTATGAATCCTATCTCTGCCATCCACCAGCTGTGCAATCGTGAGCAAGTTATTCACCTCTCTCTCCAAAGGTAATAGCTCACCTACACAAAAGATTCGTTATAATATCCATCTCATGAGGTTGTTGTAAAGGACAAAATGAGATGATATACATAAATATATGATACCTGGCAGAGAATAAATATACAGCCAAGATAAATGGCATTATTAATATCACCTTTGTGCTTTGCTAGCCACCTTCTGTTTCCCATTGGCCTGTCACACCCTTCTCCCATATGTCCCATACTCCTCATTTTTAGATAAAAAACTGGTTGAGTAGAAAACATGAAAATGTATGTGAGTTCAAAACACATCTATCATGTTAAAATGTCTAGCTTTCTATTATCAAAACGTGACAATAGGTTTTGCTTACATTTATTTATAAGGCTTAAAAAGGTGGCCCTGGAGGGTGCAGTGGCTCATGCCAGTAATCCCAGCACTTTGGGAGGCCAGGAGGGCAGATCACTGAGGTCAGGGTTCCAGACCAGCCTGCCCAACAGGGTGAAACCCCATCTCTACTAAAACACACACACACAAAGTAGCCAGGCGTGGTGGGGGCACCTGTAATCCCAGCGACTCAGGAGGCTGAAGCAGGAGAATCATTTGAACCTGGGAGGAGGTTGCAGTGAGGCAAGTTGTGCCACTGCACTCCAGCCTGGGTGACAGAGCGAGACTCTGTCTCAAGAAAAAAAAAGTCACCCTGAAGCTGATGAGAGAAACAGCACAGGAGAATTTAGTATGAAGAGATAATGGGTTAATAAACCACAAGCATAGAGGTAGTCAAAAGGACAGGCCCCATGGGATGCAACAGTGAGCCCAAGGGAAATTAAATTGGCAAAGGATAATGAATGCTGAAGGATAGTGAATGTTGAGACAAACTTTACTTAAGTCCTCATTGGATCTGGCCTGGCCCTGTAAGCATTCATGAACCTTTGGCTCAAATGTTTGCCACTTCCTGTCACCTGATCAACAAAATCTAACTTCTTACAATATTAACACTTCTGCAAACAAACAGATTCACAATAAAGTCACACTTGCCAAATCACTATTCAGGATATTTGCTACCCAAGTAGCTTTTGGTCTCAAGAGTCCCTAGACTTTTTTTCTTTATGAAATTGCCTATGAAAATACACACTACAAGCCACTTAATAGCCCATTTCGCAAATCCACCCTTTGCACTTTTCTCCTTCCTAACTCTTGTGACTCCCTCAGATCAAGTTTTTTATCTCTATATCAGAATCAGATGACTCCACAGATCCTATAAGGCCTGATTAAAAACATAATCTGAGATCAAGAACCAGGGAACTCTTGGCATATGATTGTCCCTGTTGACTTCCTCATGACCCGTGTCACAAACATGCAACATAACCTGATTCAATAACTCAGGACTGAAAAAGCAATTACCGCATCCTGATCACACAAGCCTCCTAGGCGGTGACATACAAAATCCACAAGTTGAGCAGCATTTTTCCCGCCAAATTAGTTTTTACTAGTTTTGTTTGTTTTGTTTTGTTGTTTGTTTTGTGAGATGGAGTCGCTTTGTCACCTAGGCTGGAGGGCAGTGGCATGATCTCAGCTCCTGCAGGCTTCCTCCCTGGTTCCAATGATTCTCCTGTCTCAGCCTCCTGGGTAGCTGGGATTGCAGGCACGCGCCATACATACTGGCCAATTTTTGTGTATTCTTAGTAGAGATGGGTTTCACCATGTTGGCCAGGCTGACCTCAAACTCCTGACACTCAGGTGATCCAGCCCACCTCAGCCTCCCTAGGTGTTAGGATTACAGGCGTGAGCCACCGCACCAGCCTTGTTTTTATTTTTATTTTTTATTTTTTTGTTGAGATGGAGCCTGCTCTGTCACCCAGGCTGGAGTGCAGTGGCCGCGATCTTGGCTCACTGCAACCTCTGCCTCACGGGTTCAACAATTCTCTGCCTCAGCCTCCCAAGCAGCTGTCATCAATAAATAAAATTGTATATATTTACAGTGCACAGTACAATGTGATGTTTTATTATACATATACATTGTGAAATGATTATTGTATCTTTCACTACTTTTTTTTAAGCTCTGCTGCTAAGAACGTAGAAAAAGTCAACTGACTCTGGGCACACATGTGGCTTTCAAACTGCTCTTTTATGTATGTGCTCCCCAAATCAAATGTTTTCATAGTGAATATCTGTGGGTACACATGAAAAAAAATAACATAAAATAACTATGAAGTAACTGATTTGATGAATATCAAGAGCTGTACTAAAGTGAGCTATACATTTTCAGAGATGTAGGTTAAAAAAATAACTCTGGGGGCTGATGGGGGCAGTGGCTCATCCTGTAATCTCAGCACTTTGAGAAGCTGAGCAGGCCCGGATCACTTGAGGCCAGGAGTTCAAGACCAGCCTGTAACATGGTGAAATCCCATCACTACTAAAAATACAAAAATTAACAGGGGGCATAATGGCTTCTGCCTGTAATCCCAACCACTTAGGAGGCTGAGACAGAGCGGATCACTTGAACCCAGGAGGCAGAGGTTGCAGTGAGTTGGGATCATGCCCGCGGTACCACCAGCCCTGGACAACAGAGTGAACCTGTTTAAAAGAAAAAAAATGTCCTGGGACAATGTACATATTGCTTTAAACAGAAAATGTGGCCAGGTGACGTGGCTCAACATAATCCCAGCACTTTGGGAGACAAGAGCAGTTGCATCACCCTGAGGTCAGGAGTTTGAACAGCCTGAACAACATGGTGGAAACCCCACTTCTATTAAAAATACAGAATTGGCCGGGTGTGGTGGCAGGGGGCGCCTGTAATCCCAGCCATTTGGGAGGCTGAGGGCAGGAGAATCAGCAGTGGGGAGGCAGAGGTTGCAGTGAACCAAGATCGCACCATTGAACTTCAGCCTGGGCAACAAGAGAAACTGCATCTGAATAAATAAATAAATAGAAAATACATATAAATCTATACAGTCTCTGAGAGCTGTGCTCTGACAGTAGCCACAGGGCTTTTGAATTTTCATTGTTACTTTTTTTATTTATCTAAGTTTCATTTCTAACTGATTGCCCAGGCAAAGTGACTTTTGGTCAGAGGAAGACTGCAGTCATTGGTGTGGTTTAACAAAACTACTATCTTCCCTGAACCAAGACGAAAATGCACTTTGTCTCGTAGTAGCCACTCTAGAGGAAAGGGGTATGTCCTGAGTGCACTGGTGCCTCTGCATATGTATGAGAGAGAGAACAGAAAAAAAATGAGAAGAGGAGAAGGGAAGAGGTACAAGGACAGAGCACTTGTTGACATTTTTAATGACTCCCAAAGGGAACTCCTAGGAGGTTGTATTGTAGCATATTATATTGACCCACTCAGCTTCCCACATTCATACCTAATAATATTCCCTTTTGCTAATTCCTATATTGGGCTGTGGCTGGAGACTAATACAGGCGGCAAAACAGTAGCAAAGGCAGAAAAGAGTCAGAACACTGTGATTACCTGAGGTTGCCTTTTTTCCCATCTGAGGAGAAAGAAAGATAAGAAAAAATCCTCCCCTTTGAGATAGGCTTTACATTAAACAGAGAATTTCCCCAGTACCTACTTCTTCTAAAAATGCAGCTGGGGCATAAATTGGATCAATTTCCCAATTAAAGATTAAACCAGCAGTTAGTGTTGGGTGCCTATGAACTTCTGAAACTGAAAAGCTGTTCGTGCTTAATTTTTGAAATGCTGCAAATGTGTAGAATGTTCCTAGAAGCCAAGACTCTTAAAACAAAGACAAGGGTAGTTTTTCACTGTAGAAAGGGGAAAGTGTGGCTTGCAAAATATAGGAAAGATGGTCCAGTTGGCTTCAGGAAATAATGGCTGTATTTTAGTTGGGACATTGAGGTTCAAAGTTTATTAAAAGGTAGTTGAGAAGGTGCTGAGCATCCACCAGCTCTCAGGAGGGATGACTGCCTTGGAAAACAGCCTTTGAAGGCAGTAATTCCTGTGTTTAGTAGATGCAGTTTTTGCCTCTTGGCTGGGAATGAAATTTTGGAGGATCTGAGTAAGATGTTTTAATGACAAGATTACCTGTGCCTTCATGTACCACTGAATATGAATAATGCTTCTAGTAAAGTTTGAGGATTCAATCAAGAGTAAAGTTTTCAAGTGGAAAAGAAAACCATGATATGTGTGGCATCCTAGAGAGTCAACAATGTAGAGAATGAGGAAGAATTTGCTCAATGGGATGCTGGGGTATGGGGGAACCCTCAGTTTTGCAGGCTCTCTGTCAAGATACTTGACCAAACTTGTTTCCAAAGAAGGGTCCCCTTTGGGATGATTTTTTTTTCCTTTTTTTTTTTTTTTTTTTTTGAGACAGTCTCACTCTGTCACCAGGCTGGAGTGCAGTGGCGCAATCTCTGCTCACTGCAAGCTCCTCACACTCCTGAGTTCACGCCATTCTCCTGCCTCAACCTCCCAAGTAGCTGGGACTACGGGTCCGCCTGCCACCATGCCTGACTAATTTTTTTTGTATTTACCCCAGTAGGGGTGGGGTTTCACCGTGTTAGCCAGGATGGTCTCGATCTCCTGACACAAGTGATCTGCCGACTCAGCCTCAAAGTGCTGGGATTACAGCCTTTGGGATGATTTTAAGAAATCCTCATTATCTTTATTCTGACATTACAGACACGTGAAACTGTATTTCTTTTTTATTCATTTCCCCACCCACTCTTTTTTTTTTTTCGAGGCCAGTCTCCATGTCACCAGGCTGGGTGCAGTGGTGCCATCTGGGCTCACTGCAGCTTCCACCTCCCAGGTTCAGTGATTCTCCTGCCTCAGCCTCCCACGTAGCTGGGATTATGGCTCCAGCCACCATGCCTGGCTAATTTTTTGTATTTTAGTAGAGACAGGTTCACCATGTTGGCCAGGCTGGTCCTAGAGCTCCCCAGGCCTCCCGGGTGATCTGCCTGCCTCCGGCCTCCCAAAGTGCTAGGCAGCACAGCCATCTTTTCTATCACTTAACTGTAAACTTCTTGGGAAAGAATCTATATTTGAGTCACCTTTCCCTCAAAGAGACCACCTTAGTGTTATGGAAATCATACATGGGAGGAAGGGAAATAAGAAAGAATATGGGAAAAACTTGAAGAACAGGAGAAAGGAAGGGGAGGGAGGAGAAGGACAAGGTGATATGGGACTTACTCTTAGAGCTTGTCACAGTGGTTTTCCTGAGCAAGAGATTTGAAAACCATTGATTGATCATTGCAATATCAAAAGAAAGTTCCTAGAGTGGGCTGCTGTCATTTTACTAAAACTCACGTATCTGCATTCCAAGATTAACCAAGGTACAGCCTGTGGATGATTCCTTCACTTTCTAGCCCTGGTAAAGGGTACAATGTAGGGAGTTCTTCTTCAAGGATTCTGGAACTTGAAATCTGTGATGATTATTCTGAACATTTGTTATTCTTGCCACCCCATATTGTTGACATAAATACCTTGGGGTGATTGAGAGAGAATCTGAATAAATACCAAGGGAATGGGAAAGAGAGCTCTTATTTTTCCATGTGGTAAAAGAAAGAGTGCTGCTTAGGAAGCATAGTCTTTTAAGGACTTTTTCCCTGAGTTTAAGAAGAGTAAAATGGAAATAGAGAAATTAAAGCCAAGAATCAGAGAAAGAACATGTGTGGACACCACGGTCACCTATGTAACACAAAAGTTAGAACACCTCAAATCCATGCAGTGAGTAAGTAAAATGAAGTAACTCTTGGGTTGGTCACAGTGGCCGTGCCTGTAATCTCAGCACTTTGGGAGGTCAGGCAGAGTGGTTCAGGCCACGGTTTGAGACCAGCCTGAAACAACATGGAAGGTGAAACTCAGTCTTTTGTAAAAATCTGCACCAAAAAAAAAAAAAACAGCCAGGCAATTTGGTACAACCTGTAGTCCCAGCTACTACAAGGAGGCTGAGGTAGGAGGATCAGTTGAGCCCAGGAAAGCGGGAGGTTGCAGTGAGCCCACGCGACTGCACCACTGCACTCCACCCCAGGCAGCAGGTGAGATCGCAATGTCTCAAAAAAACAACAACACAACAAAGGTTTACTCTCAGATGACCTTTGGTGAAGACTATAACCACGTAAGTATAAAAGTAACTGTTACAAAAGTGAGTGGTCCAATTAAATTTTGCTTTTTTAAATGTAATTCATTCTTTAAACATGAGATTAAAGTGTTATAAATGATAAATGTTATGTTTGTTATTTAAAACTTCATACTGAAGTGTAATATGCTAACATGCAAGCGCTTATACATGTACAGCTCAATGAATTTTTTTTTTTTGAGACAGGGAGTCTCAGCTCTGTCTCAGGCTGGAGGTGCAGTAGGCATTGATCTCAGCCACAGCCCCAACCTCTGTCTCCTGTGTTCAAGAGTGAGATTCTCCTGCCCTCAGCCTCCCAAGTAGCTGGGACTACAGGCATGCCACCATGCCCAGCTAATTTTGTATTTTTAGTAGAGGCAGGGGTTTTTTTACTATGTTGGCCAGACTCCACCCGCCTCAGCCTCCCAAGTGCTGGATTACAGGCGTGAGTCACCGACCAACCAGCTCAATGAATGCTTTTACACCAGCAGAACCATGCCTGCTGGTGTAAAATAACACCAGATCAAGAAATGGAATATTACCAGCACCCAGAAGCCTCCCTTAGGCTCCCTTCAGTTTTGTACATATGAATACAAAATGGAAGAGTGCATACTCCGCCAGTCCTAGTTATTTGCTTCTGTACTATGTTTGTGGGATTCACTTATATTGTGCGTATAGTGTAAATCATTCTCATTACTGTATGCATTATTGTGTGAACATAACACAATTTATTTATCTTTCTACTGTTGATGGTTCAGGAGTCATTTTCAGTTTGAAGAAATTATAATCAGTGCTACTGGTCAGGTGTGGTGGCTCGTAGCGTAATCAGCCTTAAGAGGCCAAAGTAGGAAGAACACTTGAGGAGCCAGGAGTTTGAGACTCAACCTAGGTAACACAGGGGAGACCCCCAACTCTATAAAAAAAATTAAAAAAGTTATTCCAGCACAAAAAAAAAGTAAATAAAGAAAAAAAATTATTCAGGTGTGGTGACAGGCACCTGTGAGTCCCAACAACTAGGAGGCTGAGGTGGGAGGATGGCAGGCTCAGGGTTTGAGGGCTACAGTGAGCTATAAGCTCCCACCACTGCACTCCAACCTGGGTGACAGAGTGAGACCCTGTCAAAAAATAAAAATAACAGTGCTGCTATGAATATTCTGGACATGTCTTTTGATGAACATATGTGTATATTTCCTAGAAGTAGAAATATGTCCTTAGGAGATATATAGGTAATGATATACAGATAGATCCTTTAAAAGAGATATATCAGCATACATGTAGATATATAGATATCCTCCTATGTATATATAAAACTATATCTATATAGTCTTGAGATAATCAAATAACAGTGGTTATGCCAATTTTACACACCCACTAGCAGTGTATTACAGTTCCAACTGTTCCACATCTTCACCACCACTTTTCATCTTTTCAGCTTTTATCTTTTTTTTCAATTTAGCCATTCTGGCGTGTATATTGTGGCTTATTGCTATAGCTAATGAAGTTGAATTGGCATTTGGATATCCCTTTTTGTGAAGTAGTGGTTTCAATGTTTGCCATTTTGAGGTTGGGTCGTCCAGCATTTTTACTGATTTGTGAGGCTCTTTGTATATTCTGAAGACATGAGTCATTTTCTCAGATAAATGTGGTGTAAATATCTTGCTCCATTTACCAGTTATCTTTGAATTCTCATAATGATGCTTTTTTATGAACAGAAATTCTTCATATATTCAGATTTCTTCCTAGTATTTATTATTTTAAGTGTCAGATCTTATGGTGAAAGTACAATTGAATAGATTCACGGACTTGCAACCTCTGTTTCAGCGCTTGGCAGTGAGAGAACTTTGTCTCCTTGGATGACTGAATCAAAAACCTGGGTAATCTTTCATCCAGTGGTGGCATACTGACTTGCAGACACAGTGAGTGCATAGGAAAAGAACTTCCTCTAATTCTGAGCCAAAGCGTGCGAAGTGAAAAGACAACACTAGATTTTAGGACATATCAATATTTAACTTTCGTATTATTTCTTTCAGAGATGAACCTGATAAAGTTTGTGATTCAATGGATCAGAGAAATTACCCCACGGTGAAAGGAATTTATCTTTCTGGGAATTACTCAGTCCCGAGGAACTGGGCGGGTCTTATTTATCTTCCTGTTTTTTGGTGTATGTGGCTTAACTCTGTGGAAACCTCCTCATCATGGTTACAGCTACCTGGAATCTCACCTTCACACGCCCATGTACCTTCCTGCTCTGCCACCTGTCTATTCTTGACATCTGTTTTTCCTCCATCCATGACTCCTAAGGTCCTGATCTATCAGAGTGTAATCCCAGCACTTTACAGGAGGCCGAGGGGGCGAATCACCCGAGGTCAGGAGAGATGGAACCGGTGAAACCCCGTCTCTACTAAAATACAAAAAAAAATTGGCAGGCGTGGTGAGCCGCCCAGTCTAGCTACTCCAGAGGAGGCTGAGGCAGGAGAATGGCGTGAACCCGAGGCCGAGGCTTGCAGTGAGCCGAGATAGCGCCACTGCACTCCAGCCTGGGCGACAGAGCGAGACTCCGTCTCAAAAAAAAAAAAAAAAAGAAACCATCTCCTTCAGTGGTTGTGTCACTCAGATGTTCTTCTTCCACCCCTTCTGGGGTATGAGCGATTTTTTCTCTCTCTGTGATGGCGTTTGACGCTACATATGCATCTCAAGCCCTGCACTATGACCATCATGAGTAGGGGCGTGCACAGGCACCTAAATGGTAGCTTCCTGGGTGAGGACTTTGTCCACTCATAGCGCAGACTACTCTATTGCTTATTCCCTTCTGTGGACCCAGTGTTCTTGACACTTTTCTACTGTGTCCCCAGGTCCTCAAACTTTTGCCTGCACTGACACCTTCCTCTGGAGCTCTGATGATTCAAATGTGGGTTAATCCAGTTGGTTTATATTCTTCTTTCTCCTCATATCTTACACGGTCATCTCCCAGTGATGCACAGGAGTCTCCACACACTGGGGATAGCTGGAGAAAGCCATCTCCACCTGCACCCTCCCACATCCGCGGTGAGGTGACCCGCCATTTTAGTGCCTGCATCTATGTCTATGCCCGGCCCATGCTGCCCTCCCACGGAGCACCGCCATCTCTGTCACCTTCACTGTCATCTCCCTTTTGCTCCAATCCTATAATCTGCGGCTGAGACATCAGGAAATGAGAAGTTGGCCATGAGGGAAACTAAAAGAAAGCGGCTAGGACATTCAGAAAGGTTTTAATTCAACCAGGATAAGATGGTACCCATATTTAGATGAGCGTTAATTTCACTTTCTCAAAATGGGAAAAGAGCGTGTTCATGCTCAAAATAAAGAGATACCTATGGCCACCATCGAGTCCTAAAAGAAGTTGACTGATTGTATAAGCTGGGGACCACATGGATGATACACTTTAAGACAAAATCCGCTCAAGTCTTTTCCTACTCACTCAATTATTCATTCCACAAATTTTTATAGAGCATACACTATATGCCTGAAAGTACTGGAGTTCAGTTGCTGCAAAAGATTAAGTAGTCACCTTCCTGGAGCGCCAACCCAAAATCTACTTTTAAAAATATAAACCAGACCAGGCGTGGTGGCTCACACCTGTAATCCCAGCACTTTGGGAGGCTGAGGCCCGGTAGGATGGCCTGAGGTCGGGAGTTGAGACCAGCCAGCCCTTGTAAACTCAGTCTCTACTAGAAATACAAAGAAAAATAGGCCGGGCATGGTGGTGCATGCCTGTAATCCCAGCTACTTGGAAGGCTGAGGCAGGAGAATCACTTGAACCTGGGAGGCAGAGGTTGCAGTAAGCTGAAGTTAACAGCCATTACACTCAACCTGGGCAACAAGGGTGAAATAAGTCTCAAAAAATTTTAAAAAAATTAAAATAAATAAACAAAGGTGCTAAGAACTGTAATACAATGTTACTTGAGGTTTTCCAAAGACATTTAATAGCCAGTAGACATTTTCAAGGGGAAAGATCAAGAAAAGAACAATCAAGCAAAGAAAACAACATGTACCTCCACATGAGGCTGTCTTATGCCTGTAATCCTAGCACTTTGGGAGGCTGGGGTGGAGGGACCACTTGAGCCAAGAGTTCAAGAGACCAACCTGGGCAATTTTAGTGAAACCTCATCTCTACAAAAATCATGATAATAGATGACGTGTTGGCTCATGCCTGTAATCCCAGCACTTTGGGAGGCCGAAACGGGTGAATCACAAGATCAGGAGATCAAGACCATCCTGGCTAACATGGTGAAAGCCCATCTCTACTAAAAATACAAAAACAAAATTAGCCAGGCGTGGTGAGGGTGGGTGCCTGTAGTCCCAGCTACTGGGGAGGGTTGGCAGAGGAGAATGGCATGAACCGGGAGGCCGGAGCTTGCAGTGAGCCGAGATCACACCACTTGCACTCCAGCCTGGGCAACAGAGCAAGACTCTGTCCAAAACAATAATAATAATTAATAAATAAATAAAAGTGTGAACTTGTGATGGTGCCACGCCTGTAGTCCCAGCTACTCGAGGGAGACTGAGGCAGGGGAGATTGAGACTGCAGTGAGCCATGTTCACTTCACTACACTCCAGCCTGAGAAGCATTGAATCAAGACCCTGTCAAAAAAAAAAAAAAATAGAAAAGAAAAGAAGACAAAAAGAAACCAGCATGCAAGGAAAGAAAATGGCCGAGATGTGCCACATTTGTGTAACAGTGAACTCAGTGCAGCCATGGCGTAATACACTCTTAGGGACATAATTTCCTCCTAGGAGAAATAATGCTGGTGGTGAGAGTGTTCATAAAGAAAGAATCACTGTTGCCAGGCAGGTGGCTCCAGCAGCCTGTAATCCCAGCTTTGGGAGGCGAGGGTGGATCACTTGAGGGTTAGGAGATCAAGGCCAGCTTGACCAACATGGTGAAACCCCATTTCTACTAAAAATACAAAAATTAGCCAGGTGTAGTGGTGAGTGCCTGTAATCCCAGCTACTCGGGAGGCTGAGGCAGGAGAATCGCTTGAACCTGGGAGGCAGAGGGTTGCAGTGAGCCAAGGTGCCACTGCACTCCAGCCTGGGTGACAAGCGAGACTCATCAAAAAAAAAAAAGAAGAAGAATCACTGTTAGGCTGTGGACAGTTCCTTTGATTTTGAGGAAAAAAAATGAGCAAAAGTGGTCACCAAGCTCGCATGAAACAACTGACTCTCCCCACTTATAGCAGGATTAGCCAGATCCAAATTTCCCATCGTTTCTGTACACAGGGGTCTCACCACTCCTTTACCTGTGCCACTCAATCTATTAGAAGTTAAAGAAAGGGTATAAAAGCATGATAGTTTAAGGTAGTGAACCTGAGAATTTGCCAGTCTCTGTTGTGAAAGAGACGGGGATGAATTATAGGAGAAGATTTATCGACAATCCAATTTGTGATATTCTGCTAAGATGTTGACTTCACCATACCATGTTTCCCAGCTATGATAGAGCTCCAAGCCATGGCAGCTGGCACACATTTATCAATCAGAGTAGGCCAACCATTGCAACAAAATGTCCACAGTCTAAGTAGTTAGCCATAACAAAGTTTACTGTGTTCATGTCACAGGCCAATGCTGGTCTCTGCAGAAAGGAAGCACAGTGCCACACTGTCATTCAGAAATGCAGGCTTCTTCGATCTTGGGCTCCACATTCTCTAGATCCTCAGAATCCTGTCCATGATCCAGCAGATGGAGAAAAGAGAAAGAGGTAAGAATAAGCGATTCTCCTTCCTCAGCCTCTTGGTGTGGAACTACAGACATGCACCACCATGTCTAGCTATTTTGTATATTTTTTTTTTTCATAGAGATGAGGTCTCTAAGAGATTTGCCCAGAGCTGGTTCCAAACTCTTGGACTCAAGTAGTCTCTCCACTTCAGCCTCTCCCAAATGCTTTAAATTACAGGCATGAGACACCTCACCTGAATTGTGCTCATTGCTGTCTTATGCTTTCCACAGTCTCCTGAACCCTCATATTCCTGTTCATGCATCCAGCAGATAGAAAGGGAGAGAAATTAAGAAATTATGGGGAAGGGAGGGGTGTGTCTTTATGGGACAGTCCTGAGTAGTGTGAACTACTTATGACCACATGCATTGGTCAGCCCTTGGTCACATTGCCTCACCTAACTTTGCAGCGAGGCCTGGAGAATGAAATCAAACTCTGCTCCCCAGAAAGAAGAAAATATGAGAACAAAACTCTAGTGATCTCTTCCAACGTATGGGTCACTGCTAAGAAATCACAATTGGGTTACATTACAAAGATTGAACTTTGTCTTAAAGGATTCTCTTAATACATAAAATGTTTGCTACAGGGCTGGGTGTGAGGTGGCTCATGCCTGTAATCCCAGCACCTTGGGAGGCCAGGGAGGGAGGATTGCTTGAGCTCAGGGTTTCAGACCAGCCTGGGCAACGTAACAAACCCATCTCTACAAAATATGAGTGGCAGAGCATGGTGGCTGCGCCTGGCCAGCCCCTAGCTACTCAGGAGACTGAGCTGGGAGGATCTTGAGCCTGGGGAAGTCAGATTATGTGAACCATGGAGAAATGCCCCACTGCACTCCTGCCACAGGCTGAAAGAGAGTGAGACCCTGTCTCAAAAAAAAAAAAAAGAAAAGTTTGCTGGAAAGACAATTAGACCATAGAACACACAGAGAGCAAACCGAAATGAAGGGAGATGGAAATTTTACTGTAGCAAGGAAGAGGAAATCATAAAGGTAAACCCTGGGATTGGGATGACAGTAGACTAGAAGGGCAGGTTCCATGAGATAAGAACAGTAGGGTAGAGTGCCCCAGAAGATTGGCCAAGAAGACAATCATCATAGAAAACAACTCTCACTTATTCCCAAAACTTTTCATGGGCTTGTTGTAACAAGTTTATTAATGCAGGAGCTGGATTTAGCAATGAATGTTCTCCAAAACTACCGTTGACAGAGCAATCCCATTGCTGGGTATATACAAAAAGAAAATAAATTATTCTACCAAAAGACACGCATTCAGCTGTGTATGTTCACGGTAGCAAGACAAGGAATCAACCTAGGTGCCCATCAATGGTGGACTAGATGAAAGAAAATGTGTCCGTTATACACCATGGGTACTATCACGACCCATTTTAAAAATGAATTCATCTTTACAGCAACATGGATGCAGCTGGAGGCCATGATCCTAAACAAATTAATGCAGGAATAAAAAAATCAAGCATGTGCTCACTTAGAGGTGAGAGCTAACATGAGGTTACACATGGACACAAAGATGGGAACAATAGACACTGGGGCCCTACTTGGGGGGGGGGGGAGGAGGGGTGGGAAGAGTGTGAGATCAAAACTACCTATTAGGTACTTATGCTCACTACCAAGGTGTCTTCTTGGCCAATCTTCCTCTGGGCACTCTACCCTAATGTTCTATCTCATGGAACCCTGCCTTCTAATTAGCTACCTGGGTGACAAGATCATTGTACCACGAGCCCCAGCAACACACAATTTACTCTCATGTAACAACCCACACATGCTTGTTGTTGTTGAACCCTAAAATAAAGTTAAACAAAAATGAAATCAATGTTATCTTCTTTGCTGATTGACATTTCCTGTGTTCTATTTCTACCACTCAAAAATGTTCTGAATTATTTTCCAATATTGGATATCTTTCCCCAAGTATGAAAATGCTAATATAGGCACAAATTAGTTCTCGAAAAGCTAGATCCAGCTGCAGCTGGCCAGGAATCACCACTTCCTGCCTGGCTCCATCCTTGTTCCAGTACATCATTTGTTCCCCTCACCATCTAGTACTTTACAGCGATACCTTTTTCCCTACCTCCCTGTTGGTTTTACCAAAAACAAGACCTTTTCGCGACTGGGAAGAATTTTTAAGTGACCAAACTCCACACAATCTTAGTTTATGTTCCTGAGTGTAGGATCTCACAAATGACAGCAACCCAGCAAAAGTTGCCCATGCAGCTGCTTTGGACTAATTGGAGAAGTGGAGAGAGAGAGTGTCAGGTAATTCAGAATACTGAATCCTTTTGGACAAGGAGGTAGTAGAGCCAGCTACAGGAAAGGAAGGGGTTCAGCTCTGGATAATAATGATCAGATCAGTTTTGAACATTTGAAATCAGAGGTGTGCAACATACCCAAGTGAGATAAATCTATGGTGAGAGACAAGGTATCAAAATACATACCAAAACAATCTGATAAGGAAGTGAAGAAAGTAATTGGGCCAGGCACAGTGGCTCAGCCTATAATCCCAGCACTTTGAGGAGGCCAAGGTGGATGGATCACCTGAGGTCAGGGAGTTCAAGACCAGCCTGGCCAACATGGTGAAACGCCTCTACTAAAATACAAAAATTAGCTCGGTGTTGTGATTGATGCCTATGATCCCTGTCTGGGAGAACTGAAGACAGGATAATCCATAGACAGGAGGTGGAGGTTACAGGAAATGTGAGCTGAGATCATGCACTATTACTCCCTGGAGCCCTGGGGAGTGAGACTCAAGAAGGAAAAGAGTGAAAAGGGAAAGAGGAGAAGGAAGGGAAGGAAGGAAGGAAAGGAGAAGGAAGAGGGAAAGGAAAAGGAAAGGAGAAGAGGAAGAGAGGAAAGGTAAGAAGGGGAAGGAGGAAAGGAAGGAAAGGAAAAAAAGAAAGGAAGGAAAAGAAAAGGAAACAAAGACCTAAGTTATTCTAGTGATCTCAGCATGAATCAGATCTCTACCTAAACTCATACGATAATCAAATAATTATTGATATCATATACTTCTAATCATCATACTTCTCTTTAATATAACATCAAATAATTACAGATTAATCTATATTTTACTTTAGATAAAAGCCTTGTCTTAGGAAATATTAAATATTAAACTGATTAAAGCAACCTACATAGATCATGTAAACTTGGTCCTACCATCTTTTATGTTTTTCTATATAAAGAAGGCTTCTTTTAAATTTCTACCCGCGAGTATTTTTTCATAAGCAAATAAAATGCATCTATATATTCAAACTGTCAAAGGGTTATCTAGTTTAGGAGTGATGCTGACGTTTGGGTCTTCAGAAACTCAAAGAAGATTCAGATTGCTTTATAGCGTTAGTTTTCTAAGATAACTGGTATAGTCAGAACCACAGGACCCACGTGTAGCATCCACAAAATTCCATCGCAGTGCTACTCTGGAGAAGTCTACAGGTTTTGTTGTTGCTTTGCATTGTTTGTTTTTCAAGTCTGAAGAAAATGTTTTCAACATAGTTTCTACTCAATAAAACAGATTATTCATTCAGTGTTATATTAAGGAGAATCTATGGCTGCATAACATATTACCCCAAAAGTTTGTGTGGTTTAAAACAAACAAAAAAAAAAACCAACTTACTTTTTATGTCACAGTTTCTGTGGATCATGAATCTAACACCAACAGCTAAGTTGTGGGCTTCGAAGGAATACTCAGAGGCTACCATCAAGGTGTCAGCTGGGAGCCACAGTCTCATCTCAAGGTTCAACTAGAGAGAGGCTCCATTTCCAAACTCATACAACTGTGGGGGGCAAGAATTATGAGTTGTTGAACTGAGGGCTTCAGTTCCTTAGTGGCTGTTGCTGGAGGCTATTCTCAGTTTTCAGAATGAGTTTTCAAAAATTACATTGGGAGTGAGCTGAGATCAAGAGTTTTTTTGAGGGAAAAATGGTATTTGCTTTTTTGGGACCTGGAACCCTCAGGCCTGGAAGATGATGAGTATTTAAAAAAATATATCACAATTAAATATTTAGGTGAATGAGTAGTACCAACACATCATATGTCTGTATATTTCCTCTCTTCACATGAAGTTTGGTGGAAAACAAGGAGAAAATCGTTTCCCCTGAACATTCACGATCCTCTGATTATCTACACATTAAAAGGACAACAAAAGCAGGTCAGTGCAGTGGCTTGCTTGTAATCCCAGTGCTTTGGGAGGCCAAGGTGGGTAGATCACCTGAGGTCAGGAGTTCGAGACCAGCCTGACCAGCATGAGGTGAAACCCCACGTCTCTACTAAAATACAAAAGCCAGCCCAGCATGGTGGTGCATGCCTGTAATCCCAGCTACTCAGGAGGCTGAGGCAGGAGAATTGCTTGAACCTGGGAGGCGCGGGTTGCAGTGAGCTGATTGCGACAGCACTGCACTCTAACCTGGGCAACAGAGTGAGACTCTATCTCCAAATTAAAAAAAAAAAAAAAGACAACAAGCAAATCATCTGCCTAGAAAAAAAAAAAAAAAAAAAAAAGAGGATGGGATAAAACACACAATACTAGGAGTTCTATTCATTTTCCTAAGTTCTACCTCTTAAGAAGATGGGCTTCCGTTTGGTCCCTATGACCTCTTTAGGCAAAGCTTGGGGCTCTAAGCACAGTCTGTAAGGATTCATCATCCCCTACATTGGGAGAATTCCAAAAGCAAAATATGTGTGTTAACTTTTCACACCTACCAATATATGTCTGACTTCTTAGCCAACTCCCAGTGGAACTTCATCTCAATAGGAAAGTCCGATAGCTCAACTTCAAAGCCACATCCAAAATATATTCCCTTTGGTGATCATTTCCTTGGCTCTGAGACTAGTGAACTGGTACTCATGGCAGCAGGAGCCCACTGTGAAGGGCAGTATGGTGGAGTCATGCAGGCGATTCTGGAACTGGGAGGAGAAGGTGCGGGCAACCAACCCCTCAGATGCAGGTCTGCCTTAAAGGAGAATAGTCCTTGACAGAAGTAATGACTCTAAAGTCAGAACAAATGGCCAGTTACACTTCTTGGGTAGGGATTAGAGGTAGGGGCTTTAAATGAGAACATTAGCGTTAAGTTAGAGCTTTGTGGTGTGTGCTTGTATGTCCTAGAAATGTTTATCTATGCAGGTGCACCCACCTTTTAATAATACAGTATTGTGTAGATTACTTAGAAATGTATTGAATGCTAATGATATACTTGATAGGTATAGAATGACATACATTAAAGCTAAAATTGCTTAGTGGTTCAGAGCAGAATAATTGGTTGATCAATATTAGGAAGGTGACTTGAGGTGCATGAACAGTTCAACTTGTTAAGAAGAAAGGGAGCAATATATGCTTTGTGGACAATAAAATTGAGGGTTCTCAGGTTGGAGAGATGCTATAAAATTCCTATTTTTAGTTGAATGGATTTATGTAGGCATATTTCTAAGGAACAAACTGGAGGATCCTCAGTTTCTTCTTGCCAAAACAAAAAACAGAAAACTCTAAACTATACTTCTCTGTTTTCTTCTTTCCGCAGTACAAGCAGGACACATGCATTCTGGGGCTTCCCGCAGTCCTTCCACTCTCTATCTTTTTTTTATCTTGGTTGTGCATAAATGTTATGCATGGAAGAGCACTTATTTTGGCATTTTCAATTGAATTGGTGATTTGATCACTTCCACTTCTTTACAGAATCTCACATTCTTTACAGAATCTCCCACATAATGAATGGATTCCATTAAGATCCCATTTTTAAGACGAAAGCAATGATAGAGATATTTTTTAGATTTGCCTCATATTTTCTTTTCACTAAAATTTACTGAACCACACACATCCCACCATGCAAGTGTTTGTCGTTGTTTTGGTTGGGTTTTTGTTTTTTTTTTTTTTTGAGACAGGGGTCTAGCCCTGTAAACCCATACTGGTACAGTGCCATGATCTTGTCACTGCAACCTCCACCTCGGGCTCAAGCAATTCTCCCACCTCGCCTGCCAGTAGCTGGGATTACAGTGCGCCTCCGCAGCTAATTTTATGTTTCTAATAGAGACAAGGTTTGCAGCTATGTTGGCCAGGCACAGTCTTGACTCCTGACCTCAAGTGATCTGTCCACCTGGGTCCCCAAAGTGCTGGGATTACAGGTGTGACCTGCATGCAGCCCCACCTGCAAAGTTTTTATCTGCTTCCCAATAGTAATCTTCCATGTGTGGAGCCCAAGGAACATCAAACCGTCTCATTTTCAATTTTCCTGACCCAATTCAGTGACCTTGGATTGTCAGCACCTAACACAGGCAGAGGTTGCAGAAATCTAGAATATTCCTTCTGCAGATCTCCAATCAAACCCACATGGAATTCTGAATCATCACAATCCACATGGCTGCACCACTTACTAGCTGTATACCCTTGGCCAAAATAACATCTTTTTCTAGCTCCGGTTTCCTTATCTGTAAAACAAGGTTACCTCAAAGTATTGCTGTCAAGAGCTAAATGAGCTGCAGCAACGAGAACCCAGAAAAAATAGCTCAATTCAGATTTGCTGTCTCCTTCCCACCTGCATTTGGATGGCCTAAGTATGATAACTCACGCATCCCCTGGTTCTTAAATATGCTCTGGATCTGAGTTTAACCCTGATCCTTGAGATTGTTCTTTTTTTTATCCGTGTATTGGTCTTTTCAATAACAGCTTATAAACCCACGCCTATGTGAGGTATGAAACAGCTGAGTCGTGCAAATAATCTAGATTTTTGTATGTATGTGGCAATTTGGATACGCAGAATGAATATGTTCACAGAGTCAGATGTAGACTAGATGGCCATAACTGCCAGCCCTCAGCTGAAGAGACAAAGAAGAAGAAATCCACTTGTTAAAGTATTTTTACTATTTTTTCTGATTGCACATGGTTATTGATGTGATTGAATATATAGATATTAATATACCTATATTCAAATAATATGGAATAATATGAGGTATTTATATATTCAAACATTGGGATATATACCTGCGCATATGTGTGTATAAACAATATAAAATCTCAACATTAATTTATTTCCTAAGAGATCTGTTAACACCTTTGATCACTTACTTTAAAGGCTTTTCTTTTTTCAGACAGTCTCACCCTGTCACCCAGGCTGGAATGCAGTGACGCGATCTCAACTCACTGAAACCTCTGCCTCACGGGTTCAAAAGAATTCTCCTGCCTCAGCCTCCGGAGTAGCTGGGATTACAGGCGTGTGCCACCACACCTGGCTAATTTTTTGTGTGCTTTTTTTAGTAGACAGAGGGGTTTTTTTGCCATGTTAGGCAGGCTAGTCTCTCCGAACTCCTGGCCACAAAGCAATCTGCCTGCTGTGGCCTCCCAAAGTGCTGGGATTACAGGCGTGACACAGGCCAACCAGAGCATTCAGATAATCTTAAACACTCCATGAATTGATGATACTCATCCAACCCCTTAGTCATCAATATCTTTCTTGTTTTTTTCAGTTTTTATTTTACCTTCGTGATGCTGGTGTGCATTTTTGTTGTTGTTGTTTGTTTGTTTGTTGGGTTTGAAGGAGTCTGGCTCTGTTATTTGCCCAGGATGGAGTGCAGTAGGCGTAATCTCGACTCAGTGCAACCTCTGCCTCCGGGTTCCAAGCGATTCTCCTGCCTCAGCCCGGGACTACAGGCATGTGCCGACACCCGGCTAATTTTTGTATTTTTTAGTAGAGACAGGTTTCACCCTGTTAGCAGGGTGGTCTCAATCTCTGACCTCATGATCCACCACCCTCGGCCTCCCACGGTGAGGCGCCTCTGCCCGGCCACACTCGCTCGTCTGGGGAAATGCGGGCGCCTCTGCCCGGCCACCCGCCGTATAGAGGCGGGCGCTCTGCGGACACAGATGCGTCCTGGAAAGTGAGGCGCCTTACCTCTTCTAGCTGCCTGCGTCACGAAAGTGAGGCGCCTATGCCCGGCCACCTGCTCGTCACCAAAGTGAGAGGAACTCTGCACAACCATCCTGTCTAGAAGTGAGGCGCCTGTCCGGCCACCCTTCGTCTAGGAGGTAGAGAGTGCGCCTCTGCTCTACACTTCGTCTGGGAATTACGCTGACTGGCCACCCATTGTCTCAGAAGTGAGGAGCGCCTCTGACCGGCCATCCTGTCTGGAAAGTGAGGAGCACCTCTGCGAGGCCACCTATAGATGCACAGGATGAGGATTGCCTTTCTGCCCGGCCGCACAGCGTCAGGGAGGGGAAGTGAGGCGCTGCCTGCCCACACCGTCAGGGCGAGGAAGTGAGGGGGTGCCTCTGGCCACCCTGTCATCTGGGAAGAAAGTGTAGACGCCTCTGCCGGCCACCACGTCTAAGTGAGGCGCCTGCTACAGCGCCCG
>JAKGGE010002587.1:0-11269 GCA_023748175.1 Hoolock leuconedys
CCCGGCCACACTCGCTCGTCTGGGGAAATGCGGGCGCCTCTGCCCGGCCACCCGCCGTATAGAGGCGGGCGCTCTGCGGACACAGATGCGTCCTGGAAAGTGAGGCGCCTTACCTCTTCTAGCTGCCTGCGTCACGAAAGTGAGGCGCCTATGCCCGGCCACCTGCTCGTCACCAAAGTGAGAGGAACTCTGCACAACCATCCTGTCTAGAAGTGAGGCGCCTGTCCGGCCACCCTTCGTCTAGGAGGTAGAGAGTGCGCCTCTGCTCTACACTTCGTCTGGGAATTACGCTGACTGGCCACCCATTGTCTCAGAAGTGAGGAGCGCCTCTGACCGGCCATCCTGTCTGGAAAGTGAGGAGCACCTCTGCGAGGCCACCTATAGATGCACAGGATGAGGATTGCCTTTCTGCCCGGCCGCACAGCGTCAGGGAGGGGAAGTGAGGCGCTGCCTGCCCACACCGTCAGGGCGAGGAAGTGAGGGGGTGCCTCTGGCCACCCTGTCATCTGGGAAGAAAGTGTAGACGCCTCTGCCGGCCACCACGTCTAAGTGAGGCGCCTGCTACAGCGCCCGTCCAGAAAAAGTGAGGCGCCTCTGCTGGCCCGTCCGGGGAAAAAGTGAGGCGCTGCCCGGAAGCCCATCAGGGAAGTGAGGAGCGCCTCTGCCTGGCCTCTCCGTCTGGGAAGTGAGGAGCGCATCTGCCCGGTCACCCACTGTTTTCGAAGAAGTGAGGAGCGCCTCTGCCCAGCTGAACCGTCGGGGAAGAAGGGAAGAGCGCCTCTGCTAACCACCCGCTTGCAGAAGTGAGAGTACCCTCTGCCTGCCACCGCCGTCTGGGAAATGAGGCGCCTCTCGGACACCTGCTCCCTAGGAAGTGAGGTGCCTCTTCCCGGCCCCTAAATCACAGGAAGAGGAGTGCCTCTGCCCAGCCACCCAGTGTCTCGGAAGTGAGGAGCGCCTCTGAAAGGCCATCCTCTATGGGAAGTGAAGAGCACCTCTGCGAGGTCACCCATCGTCTGGGGAGGTGAGGAGAGCCTCTGCCTGGAAGCCCCGTCAGGGAGGAAGTGAGGAGCGCTTCTGCCCGGCCACACCGTCAGGGCGGAAGTGAGGAGTGCCTCTGCCCGGCCACCTGTCTGGGAAAGAAGAGTGAGGAACGCCTCTGCCCAACCACCACGTCTGGGAAGTGGCGCCTCTACCCACGGCCGCCCGTCCAGAAAGAGTGAGGTGCCTCTGCCGGGCGCTCCTCTGGGAGGTGAGGATCGCATCTGCCCGTCCACCAATCGTCTGGGAGGTGAGGAGCGCCTCTGTACGGCCACCCATCTTCTGGGAGGTGAGGAGCACCAGGGCCCGGCAGCCCCGTGTGGGAAGTCAGGAGTGCCTATGCCTGACCGCCCCGTCTGGGAAGTGAGGAGCGCCCCTGCCCGACCACCCACCGTCTAGGAAGTGAGGGGAGCCTCTGCTCGGCAGCCCCATTTTGTAAGTGAGGTGCGCGTCTGCCCGTCCACCCCGTCTGGGAAAATGTGAGCAGCGACTCTGCCCGGCCGCGCCATCTGGGAAGTGAGCGCTTCTGCCCGGCCGCCCCATCTGGAAAGAGGTGAGGAGCGCCTCTGCCCGGGCGCCCGTCGGGAAAAGTGAGGCGCCTCTACCCCGGGTACCCTGTCGGGGAAAAAGTGAGCGCATCTGCCGGCGCGCATCCGGGACGAAGTGAGGAGGGCCTCTCCCCGACGGTCCCATACTGGAAGAAGTGAGGAGCGCCTCTGCCCGGCCACCTCGTCTGGGAAGAGAGGAGTGCCTCTGCCTAGCCTGTGTCTACGGAAGTGAGGGGCCTGACCGGCCATCCTGTCTAGGAAGTGAGCACCTCTCTGCGAGCCACCATCGTCACAAGGAGGTAAGTGCCTCTACCCGGCCGCCCCATCAGGGAGGTAGTTAGAAGCGCTTCTGCCCAGCCACACCGTCAGGCGGAAGTGAGGAGTGTCTCTGCCCGGCCACCCTGTCTGGGAAGAAGTGAGGAGCGCCTCTGCCCAGCTTGCAACACGTCTGGGAAGTGAGGAGCGCCTCTGCCGGCCGCCCCGTCTGGGAGGTGAGGAGCGCCTCTGCCCGGCCGCACCGTCGGGAAGAAGTGAGGAGCGCCTCTGCCCGGCCACCCCGTCTGGGAGTGGATGAGCACCTCTGCCCGGCCACCCATCGTCTGGGAATGGATGAGCACCTCTGCCCGGCCAACCATCGTCTGGGAGGTGAGGAGCGCCTCTGCCCGGCCGCACCGTCTGGGAAGAAGTGAGGAGCACCTCTGCCCGGCCACCCACGTCTGGGAGGTGAGGCGCCTCTGCCCAGCCGCACCGTCTGGGAAGAAGTGAGGAGTGTCTCTGCCCGGCCGTCCATCGTCTGGGAGGTGAGGAGCGCTTCTGCCCGGCCACCCATGCGTCTGGGAGCTGAGGCGCCTCTGCCCGGCCACTCATCGTCTGGAAGGTGAGGAGCGCCTCTGCCCGGACACCCCGTCTGGGAAGAACTGAGGAGCACCTCTACCTGATCAACCATTTTATGGGACGTGAGGAGCGCCTCTGACCGGCCGCCTCGTCTGGGATGAGAGGAGTTCCTCTGCCGGGCCACCCATCGTCTGGGAAGTGATGAGGAGTGCCTCTGTCCGCGGGCCCCCCAGGGAAGAAGTGAGGAGCGCCTCTGCCCTGCCGCCCCGTCCGGGAAGAAGTGAGGAGCGCCTCTGCCAGGCCCCCCCGTCTGGGAGGTGAGGAGTCCCTGTGCCCGGACACCCATCGTCTAGGAAGTGTGGTGTGCCTCTGCCCAGCCACCCTGTCTGGGAAGTGCAGAGCGCCTCTGCACGGCCGCCACATCTGGGAAGTGAGGAGCGCCTCTGCCCGGCCACCCACCGTCTGGGAAGTGAGGACGCCTCTGCCCGGCCACACCGTCTGGGAAGAAGAGCGCCTCTGCCCGGCCGCCCTGTCTGGGAAGTGAGGAGCGCCTCTGCCCGGCCGCCCTGTCTGGGAAGTGAGGCGCCTCTGCCCGGCAGCCCCATCTGGGAAGTGTGGGGCGCCTCTGCCCGACCAGCCACCATCTGGGAGGTAAGGAGCGCCTCTGCCCGGCCCCCCGTCTGGGAAGTGAGGAGCGCCTCTGCCCGGCCACCCACCGTCTGGGAAGTGAGGAGCGCCTCTGCCCGACCACCATCATCTGGGAAGTGAGGGCGCCTCTGCCCGACCACCCATCATCTGGGAAGTGAGGAGGCGCCTCTGCACGGCCACCCATCGTCTGGGAGGTGAGGAGGCGCCTCTGCCCCGCCACCCATCGTCTGGGAGGTGAGGGGCGCCTCTGCCCGACCACCCATCGTCTGGGAGGTGAGGAGCGCCTCTGCTGGGCTGCCCCGTCTGGGAAGTGAGGAGTGCCTCTGCCCGGTCACCCATCACCTGGGAAGTGAGGAGCCTCTGCCCGGCCACCCATCGTCTGGGAGGTGAGGAGTGCCTCTGCCCGGCCACCCATCGTCTGGGGAGGTGAGGGCGCCTCTGCCCGACCACCCATCATCTGGGAAGTGAGGAGCGCCTCTGCCCGGCCGCCCCGTGTGGGAAGTGAGGATTGCCTCTGCCCGGCCACACTCCCTGGGAAGTGAGGAGCGCCTCTGCCAGCCACACCGTCGAGGAGGAGTGAGGTGCCTCTGTCAGCCCTCTGTCTGGGAAGAGTGAGAATGCCTCTGCCCGGCAGCCCGTCTGGGAAGTGAGGCGCCTCTGCCCGGCCACCGAGGCTGGGAAGAAGTGAGGAGCGCCTCTGCCCGACCACCCACCATCTGAGAAGTGAGCAGCGCCTCTGCCTGACCAGCCACCATCTGGGGAGGTGAGGAGTGCCTCTGCCCGACCAGCCACCATCTGGGAAGTGAGGAGCGCCTCTGCCCGGCCGCCCCATCCGGAAAGAAGTGAGGAGTGCCTCTGCCCGGCCACCCATCGTCTGCGAGGTGAGGCGCCTCTGCCCGGCAGCCCGTCTGGGAGTGAGGAGCGCCTCTGCCCGGCGCCCGTCTGGGAAGTGAGGAGCGACTCTGCCTGGCCACCCCGTCTGCGAAGTGAGGAGCGTCTCTGCCCGACCAGCCGCCGTCTGGGAGGTGAGGAGCGCCTCGGCCCGGCCACTGATCGTCTGGGAAGTGAGGAGCGCCTCTGAATGGCCGCCCCGTCTGGGAAGTGAGGAGCGCCTCTGCCCGACCACCCATCATCTGGGAAGTGAGGAGCGCCTCTGCCCGGGCACCCATCGTCTGGGAAGTGAGGAGAGCCTCTGCCCGGCCACCCATCGCCTGGGAAGTGAGGAGCACCTCTGCCTGGCCACCCATCGCCTGGGAAGTGAGGAGTGCCTCTGCCCGGCCACCCCGTGGGGAAGAAGTGAGGGGCGCCTCTGCCCTGCCGCCCGTCAGGGAAGTGGGGCGCCTCTGCCCGACCACCCATAATCTGGGAAGTAGGGGCGCCTCTGCCCGGCCAACCCGTCCGGGAAGAAGTGAGGAGCGCCTCTGCCCGGCCCCCCGTCCTGGGAAGAAGTGAGGAGTGCCTCTGCCCTGCCGCCCGTCTGGGAAAGTGAGGAGCGCCTCTGCCCGGCCGCCCCATCTGTGAAGAAGTGAGGAGCACCTCTGCCTGGCGGCCCCATCTGGCAAGATGTTTGCACCTCTGCCCGGGCAGCCACCTTCTGGGAAGTGAGGAGCGCCTCTGCCCGACCACCCACATTCGGGGAAGTGAGGAGAGCCTCTGCACGGCCACCCATGGGTGTGGGGGGAAGTGAGGGGCGCCTCTGCCCGGCCGCCCGTCTGGGAAGTGAGGAGCACCTCTGCCTGGCCACCCCGTCTGGGAAGAAGTGAGGAGCGCCTCTGCCCGGCCACCCCGTCTGGGAAGAAGTGAGGAGCGCCTCTGCCCGGCCGCCCAGTTGGGAGGTGAGGAGGGCCTCTGCCTGGCCACCCATCATCTGGGAGGTGAGGAGGGCCTCTGCACGGCCACCCCGTCTGGGAAGAAGTGAGGAGCGCCTCTGCCCGGCCCCCCTGGGAAGAAGTGAGGGCGCCTCTGCCCGGCCCGTCCGGGAAGAAGTGAGGACGCCTCTGCCCGGCCACCCTCGTCTGGGAGGTGAGGAGCGCCTGTGCCTGGACACACATCATCTAGGAAGTGAGTTTTGCCTCAGCGCGGCCACCCCGTCTGGAAAGAAGTGAGGAGCGCCTCTGCCCGGCTGCCCAATCTGGGAAGTGAGGAGCGCCTCTGCCCGGTCTCACCGTCCGGAAAGAGTGAGGAAGCGCCCCTTTGCCAGGCGCCCGTCCGGGGAAAAGTGTGGAAGCGCCTCTGCGGCCCTGTCCCCGGAAAAATGAGGCACCTCTGCCCAGCCACCGTCTGGGAGAGGTGAAGCGCGTCTGACCGGCTGCCTACAGAGTGAGGAAGCTTCTGTAAACGCCCCATCTGGGAAGTGAGGCGCCTCTTCCGGGCCGCCCGTCTGGGGAAGGAGGGCGCCTCTACCCGACGACCCATCTGGGAAGTGAGGAGCGCCTCCGCCTGGCCACCCATCGTCTGGTGGTGGTGCCTCTGCCCGACCGCCCATGGAGTCTGCTGGGGAGTTGGGAGTGCCTCCTTGGAGCCATCCATGGATCTGGGAGGTGAGAGGAGCTCTGCCCGTCCACCCCATCGCGGGAAGTGAAGCCTCTGCCCGCATCCCAGGTCTCTCTTGGGAATTGTGAGGAGCGCCTCTGTCCGACCACCCATGGGTCTGGGGTGAGGGGAAGCGCCTCTGCTTGCTTGCGCCCATCTGGGAAGAGAGAAGTGAGGAGCGCCTCAGCCCGGCCGCCCCATCTGGGAAGAAGTGAGAGCCTCTGCCCGACAGCCCGTCTGGGAGGTGAGGAGCGCTTCTACCGAGAAGCCGCCCCATCACGGGAGAAGATGTGAGAGACCTCTGCCCAGCCGCCCCATTGGGAAGATGTGAGGAGGCGCCTCTGCGGCCGCCCCTTTCGGGGAAGGAGTGAGGGGCGCCTCTGCCCGGCTGCCCGTCCCGGAAGAAGTGAGTAGCGCCTCTGCCGTCCCCCGCGTCTGGGAAGAAGGGAGGAGCGCCTCTGCCGGCCGCCCAGTCTGGGAAGAAGTGAGGCGCCTCTGCCCGGCCACCCGTCTGGGAGGTGAGGAGGCGCCTCTGCCCGGCCACCCAGATCTGGGAAGTGAGGAGCCTGCCCGGCCACCCATCATCTGGGAAGTGAGGAGCACCTCTGCCCGGCCACCCATGGAGTCTGGGGTGAGGAGCGCCTCTGCACGGCCACCCATCTTCTGGGCAGTGAAGAGCGACTCTGCCCGGCTGCCTCATCTGGGAAGAGAGGGAGTGCCTCTGCCCAGACCACCCATCGTCTGGGAGGTGAGGAGGCGCCTCTGCCCGACCACCCATCGTCTGGGAAGAAGTGAGGAGCACCTCACGCTTGTGACCCCATCTGGGAAGTGAGGAGTGCCTCTGCCCTTGCCGCCCGTCTGGGAAGAAGTGAGGAGCGCCTCTGCCAGGCCACCCCGTCTGGGAGGTGAGGATCCCGTGTGCCCGGACACCCATCGTCTAGGAAGTGAGGTGTGCCTCTGCCCGCCACCCATCGTCTGGGAGGTGAGGAGCGCCTCGGCCCGGCCACCCATCGTCTGGGTGGTGAGGAGCGCCTCTGCCCTGCCACCCATCGTCAGTGAGGTGAGGGAGGCGCCTCTGCCCGACCACCCATCGTCTGGGAGGTGAGGAGCGCCTCTGCCCGGCCACCCATCGTCTGGGAGGTGAGGAGCGCCTCTGCCCGACCACCCATCGTCTGGGAGGTGAGGAGCGCCTCTGCCCAGCCGCCATCTTCTGGGAAGTGAGGAGCCTCTGCCCGGCCACCTCGTCTGGGAAGTGAGGAGCACCTCTGCTCGGCCACCACCGTCTGGGAAGAGAGGAGCGCCTCTGCCCTGCCATCCCGTCTGGGAAGTGAGGAGTGCCTCTGCCCGGCCGCCCCATCTGGGAAGAAGTGAGGAGCGCCTCTGCCCAGCCGCCCCATCTGGGAAGAAGTGAGGAGCGCCTCTGCCCGGCCACCCACCATCTGGGAAGTGAGGGAGGCGCCTCTGCCCCGCCGCCCCATCTGGGAGGCGAGTAGCGCCTCTGCCTGGCCACCCGTCTGGGAAGAAGTGAGGAGCCTCTGCCCGGCCACCCGTCTGGCAAGAAGTGAGGAGCGCCTCTGCCCGGCCACCCATCGGCTGGGAGGTGAGGAGCGCCTCTGCCCGGCCACCCATCATCTGGGAAGTGAGGGCGCCTCTGCCCGGGTGCCCTGTCCAGGAAAAAGTGAGGAGAAACTCTGCCCAGCCACCCATCTTCTGGGAGGTGAGGAGCGCCTCTTCCCGGCCGCCCCTTCTGGGAAGTGAGGAGCGCCTATGCCCGGCCACCCATCATCTGGGAAGTGAGGCGCCTCTGCCCGGCCACCCGTCTGGGAAGTGAGGCGCCTCTGCCCGGCCACCCTGTCTGGGAAGTGAGGCGCCTCTGCCCGCCACCCATCGCCTGGGAAATGAGGGAGCGCCTCTGCCCGGCCACCCGTCTGGGAAGAAGTGAGGAGCACCTCTACCTGGCTACCCATTGTCACAGGAAGAGGAGTACCTCTGCAAAACGCCCTGTCTAGAAGTGAGGCGCCTCTGCCATTCCACCTATCGCCTAGAGGTGAGGCGCCTCTGCCCGGCCACCCGTCTGGGAAGTGAGGAGCGCCTCTGCCCGGCCACCCGTCTGGGAAGAAGTGAGGAGCACCTCTGCCCGACCACCCACAGTCTGGGAAGTGAGGCGCCTCTGCCCGACCACCCACAGTCTGGGAAGTGAGGCGCCTCTGCCCAGCCACCCCGTCTGGGAAGAAGTCAGGATCGCCTCTGCCCGGCCACCCCGTCTGGGAAGTGATGAGCATCTCTTCCCGGCAACCCAGCGTCTGGGAAGTGAGGAGCGCCTCAGCCCGACCACCCACAGTCTGGGAAGTGAGGAGAGCCTCTACCCGGCCACCTATCGTCTGGGAAGTGAGGCGCCTCTGCCCAGCCACCCATCGTCTGGGAGGTGAGGCGCCTCTGCCCGGCCACCCACCGTCTGGGAAGTGAGGAGTGCCTCTGCCTGGCCACCCATGCGTCTGGGAGGTGAGGCGCCTCTGCCTGGCCACCCTGTCTGGGAAGTGAGGCGCCTCTGCCCGACCACCCACAGTCTGGGAAGTGAGGCGCCTCTGCCCGGCCACCCACGTCTGGGAAGTGAGGAGCGCCTCTGCCCGACCACCCACAGTCTGGGAAGTGAGGAGGCCTCTGCCTGGCCGCCCCGTCTGGGAAGAAGTGAGGAGCGCCTCTGCCTGGCCGCCCCATCTGGGAAGTGAGGAGTGCCCCTGCACGGCCGCCCCATCTGGGAAGAAGTGAGGAGGCGCCTCTGCCCGACCACCCGTCGTCTGGGAAGTGAGGAGCCTCTGCCCAGCCACCCCATCTGGGAAGAAGTGAGGGAGAGCCTCTGCCCGGCCGCCCCATCTGGGAAGTGAGGAGCGCCTCTGCCCGGCCGCCCCATCTGGGAAGAAGTGAGGAGCGCCTCTGCCCGCCACCCATCGCCTGGGAGGTGAGGAGCGCCTGCCCGGCCACCCATCGCCTGGGAGGTGAGGAGGCCTCGGCCCGACCACCCCTCGTCTGGGAGGTGAGGAGCCTCTGCCCGGCCACCCATCGCCTGGGAAGTGAGGAGCGCCTCTTCCCAGCCGCCTCGTCTGGGAAGTGGGGAGCACCTCTGCCCAGCCACCCATAGTCTGGGAGGTGAGGAGCGCCTCTGCCCGTTCTCCTCGTCAGGGAGGAAGTGAGGAGGCGCCTCTGCCCGTCCACCCATCATCTGGGAGGTGAGGCCTCTGCCCAGCCACCCATCGTCTGGGAGGTGAGGAGGGCCTCTGCCCAGCCACCCCGTTTGGGAAGTGAGGAGCACCTCTGCCCGGCCACCCATCGTCTGGGAAATGAGGGCGCCTCTGCCAGCCACCCATGGAGTCTGGGAAGTGAGGAGCACCTCTGCCCAGCCACCACCCATCGTCTGGGAAGTGAGAAGCGCCTCTGCCAGGCCCCCACGTCTGGGAAGAGAGGAGTGCCTCTGCCCGGCCACCCATCGTCTGGGAAGTGAGGCCTCTGCCCGGCCACCCCGTCTGGGAAGAAGTGAGGAGCGACTCTGCCCGGCCACCCATCATCTTGAAGGTGAGGAGCGCCTCTGCCCAGCCGCCCCATACGGGAAGATGTGAGGAGGGCCTCTGCCCAGCCCCCACGTCTGGGAAGTGAGGAGCGCCTCTGCCCGGCCCCCAGTCTGGGAGGTGAGGAGGGCCTCTGCCTGGACACCCACCGTCTGGGAGGTGAGGAGCGCCTCTGCCCGGCAGCCCCGTCTGGGAGGTGAGGAGTGCCTCTGCCCGGCCACCCATCGTCTGGGATTTGAGGAGCGCCTCTACCCGGCCAGCCCGTCTGGGAAGAAGTGAGGGGCGCCTCTGCCCGGCCACCCCGTCTGGGAAGTGAGGAGCCCCTCTGCCCAGCCGCCCCATCTGGGAAGAAGTGAGGAGCGCCTCTGCCCGGCCACCCATCGACTGGGAAGTGAGGAGCGCCTCTGCCCAGCCACCCATCGCCTGGGAAGTGAGGAGTGCCTCTGCCCGGCCGCCCCGTCAGGGAGGAAGTGAGGAGCCCCTCTGCCCAGCCACCCCGTCTGGGAAGAAGTGAGGAGCGACTCTACCCGGCCGCCCCGTCTGGGAAGTGAGGAGCGCCTCTGCCCGGCTGCCCCTTCCAGAAAGAAGTGAGGAGCGCCTCTGCCTGGGCACCCCGTCCAGGAAGAAATGAGGAGCGCCTCTGCCCGGGAGCCCTGTCTGGGAAAAAGTGAGGAGCACCCCTGCCCAGCCACCCATCGTATGGGAGGTGAGGAGTGCCTCTGCCCGGCCACCCATCGTGTCGGGAGGTGAGGAGTGCCTCTGCCTGGCCACCCACTGCCTGGGAAGTGAGGAGTGCCTCTGCCCGGCCATCCATCGTCTGGGAAATGAGGAGCGCCCCTGCCCGGCCACCCTTCGTCACAGGAATTTACAGGAGCGCCTCTGCCCAGCCACCCATCGTCTGGGAAGTGAGGAGCCTCTGCCCAGCCACCCCGTCCGGGAAGAAGTGTGGAGATCCCTCTGCCCGGGCGCCCCATCTGGGAAGAAGTGAGGAGCGCCTCTGCCCAGCCAACCACGTCTGGGAGGTGAGGAGTGCCTCTGCCCGGCCACCCCTTCTGGGAAGAAGTGAGGAGCGCCTCTGCCAGGCCACAGATTGTCTGGGAAGTGAGGAGTGCCTCTGCACGGCCACCCCTTCTGGGAAGAAGTGAGGAGCCTCTGCCCGCCACCCATCGCCTGGGAGGTGAGGAGCGCCTCGGCACGGCCGCCCCGTCAGGAGGAAGTGAGGAGCCCCTCTGCCCAGCCACCCATCGTCTGGGAAGTGAGGAGCGCCTCTGCCAGGCCGCCCCGTATGGGAAGTGAGGAGCGCCTCTGCCCGGCCAACCATCGTCTGGGAAGTGAGGAGCGCCTCTGCCCGGCCACCCGTCTGGAAAGTGAGGCGCCTCTGCCCAGCCACCCATCGTATGGGAGGTGAGGAGCGCCTCTGCCTGGCCACCCATCCCCTGGGAGGTGAGGAGCACCTCTGCCCGGCCACCCATCGTCTGGGAGGTGAGGAGGCGCCTCTGCGGCCCTGTCCTGGGGAAGAAGTGAGGAGCCTCTGCCCAGCTGCCCCGTCCGGGAAGAAGTGAGGAGAGCCTCTGCTTGGCCCCCACGTCTGGGAAGAAGGGAGGAGCGCCTCTGCCCGGCCTCCCAGTCTGGGAGGTGAGGAGGGCCTCTGCCTGGACACATGGCAGTTTGAGTGATACCCTTGGTATACACTCTCCCTGGGATCTGGTGTTATCTAAGACCACGGCTTCAGACCATCCCCACTAATGCCTCCAGATTTGGTTCTTCAGCTGAGACTGCTCTGCGGAGTTCCAGACCCTATTTTCCATCTCTGCTTCCTTGTATATCCATTTGGGATCTCTCAATGGCACATCAAACTCACTACATGCCAAGATGAGCTCATGGACCTGCCCATCCTCCCCCCACTACCCAAATACTTGGTCGGTAACCATTTTTTCTCAACCAGATTGCTTTACTATCCATTTATCTGCATAGGCCACAAACCTCAAAGGCCACCCTGACTCTCTTGGTGGGCACTGTTCACCTCACCTCCACATTTGGTCACTGGCTTGATCGTTTGACAACTTGATTGGCACATTCAAGGTGCTCGAGAGAGAGATTGGT
>JAKGGE010001233.1:0-24993 GCA_023748175.1 Hoolock leuconedys
GTGATACCCTTGGTATACACTCTCCCTGGGATCTGGTGTTATCTAAGACCACGGCTTCAGACCATCCCCACTAATGCCTCCAGATTTGGTTCTTCAGCTGAGACTGCTCTGCGGAGTTCCAGACCCTATTTTCCATCTCTGCTTCCTTGTATATCCATTTGGGATCTCTCAATGGCACATCAAACTCACTACATGCCAAGATGAGCTCATGGACCTGCCCATCCTCCCCCCACTACCCAAATACTTGGTCGGTAACCATTTTTTCTCAACCAGATTGCTTTACTATCCATTTATCTGCATAGGCCACAAACCTCAAAGGCCACCCTGACTCTCTTGGTGGGCACTGTTCACCTCACCTCCACATTTGGTCACTGGCTTGATCGTTTGACAACTTGATTGGCACATTCAAGGTGCTCGAGAGAGAGATTGGTTGAGATGAATGAATGAATGAATTCGTGACCTGTAATAATAATTTAGAACCCAACTTTGTTTTCCTATTCATTCCATAGAAAAAGATAATCTTAGCTTTCTATTTATTTCCTTCTTTTACCTCTTTCATCATTTTAAACAGTCTCCCTTGTGCTGTTCTATCATCTCAGGTTTTGGAACACCAGCTTCCATTGATTTGTGTACCTGATGACTCTTTCTCAGGGTGGCTCTGTTCTTATTTGGTTTGCAGTTTTTGTTTGTTTTGTTTGTTTGTTTTTTAATTGTGATCTCATCTTCAGGAAGCTTGGCGTTCCCTTCAAATTCTATATGCATAGATTAAGAAGCATCCTTAAAGAATGGTTTATGTTTCTTCTATTTGAACACTAAGTTTTACTTGTTTGCAACTTGATTTTTTATGTTACTATCTTAGCTTAGAATCCTTGGATATGAGGTAGTGTATCTTTGGACCCCATACCTATATAAGGCACTGATGGGATTTTGATTTTCACTTGAGACATTTTTCCTTTCTCCCAGGGCCTCAGGAATGGCTTCCAAGCTGTTTCCTGGCCCAGTGAGATTTGGCTTCCCCTTCCATGGGGCAGCCTTTCCAGAGACCCTAGCTCTATGTAGGTAGTTCCCACCCTCATGCAGGCTTGGGGCCCTGTCTCCAGCCCTGCACATGCCTTAGGAACCCAGCTGCTACCCATTGGGGTTTGAGCCTAGGTCTAAAATGTCCTTGGAGTCAGCTCACAAGCTCACTTCTGGCTTTGGTCACTTCTTGTTTCTGCTCAAAGAGACTTCCTTTTCATTCAGAGTAGTTCTTATGCCTTATACGGCAGTGTTACTTGTTTGTAGTGGGAGGCACTGGTTTGTCCACCGTTGGTGGAACTGGTCAGTCTTTCTCATATCCTACTAGTCTCATGGTCCAGAGCTTCTACACCCAGGGGACCATCTACCACGTGGACGAGGCCGACTCGTGACCTTCCACCAAGACTGATCTTTCCAAGACTCAAGTCTGATCACATTATATTCCTGCTTTTAACTTCTCACTGGCTTTCCATTTACTTTAAGTGTAAGAGTCTTCACATATATAAGGCCCTGATATAGTTTGGATGAATGGCCTACTTAAAATCTCGTGGAAATGTAATTGAGAAATGCTGGAGCTGGGGCCTGGTGGGGGTGTTTGGATTGTGGGACAGATTCCTCATGAATGGCTTGGGCCATTTCTTTGGTGTTAGTGAGCTCCTGGGTTAGCCTGAACCAATCATTTAAAAGGTGTGTGGCACCTCCTCTACTCTTTTCTCTCTCTTATACTGCTTTGCAGCCATGTGACATACCTACCCTCCCTTTGCCTTCCAGCATCAGCAGTTGTAGGCTTCCAAATACCTCAGAACCTGAGCAGATACCAGCCATGTTTCTGTAAAGCCCTGCAGAACTGTAGACCAACAAATCTCTTTCTTTTATAAATTACCCAGTCTCCAGGTGCATTTTTTTTTTTTTTTTTTTTTTTTTTTTTTGAGGCAGGTCGCAGCTCTCACCAGGCACAGGTGCAGTGTGGTGCAATCTTGGCTCACTCTAGCCTCCACCTTCTGGGTTCAAGCGATTCTCCTGCCTCAGCCTCCTGAGTAGCTAGACCTGGGGTGCATGCCACCGCCCAGCTAATTTTTAGTAGAGATGGGGTTTCACCATGTTGGCCAGGTTGGTCTCGATCTCTTGACCTCGTGATCCACCACCTCAGCCTCCCAAAGGTACTGGGATTACAAGTGATGAGCCACCGTGCCTGGCCTCAGGTATTTTTATGTAACTTGAATGGCTAACACCAAGGCCCCCATGAATAAGCATTAAGTGTTGCCACTCTCTTAGTCTACAAAGTTCTTACAACTTCCGAGATTCACTAAACTGTTTTTTAAAATCTTCATATCTTTACCTGTTCCTTCTGCAGGATCGCTCCTCCCTTTGACTGCCTTGGAGACTTGTTTACCTATCCTTTACCAAGATCCCACAGGTTCAACATCTCTTCTGGGATTCTCCTCTTGCTGCTACCTTGTATTTACCCTATCATTGCCACTCCTTGCTTGGTGACTTGGAATTGTTTATTAACATCAGTCTTCCCCACTGGCTAGTAGACTCCCTTTGAAGCCAGGAATGGTGTATTAGTGTTCTCTGTGCCGGTTCTTTTCTGTGCCTTACATGTAGGATGCACTCAATAAATAGTTGGTGAAGATTTACTTGTTTTGTAGAATTTGAACTTGGGTGCTTAGAGCTCTAGATTACTAGGAATTTATGTCCAGTGATCTGTGATTGGAATAATCTGCCAGGACACCTGGGCGACCACCACCAATCTGACCTGTTGCTTTTACTGCCTTGAGTAGTATTAAGTATTACCATGAAGAGGAAAATTGGGTATGTTGCTTTGCCACTTGAGGTCTCCGTTTACCCAAGAAAGGAGCGGATTTGGTCATATAATCCAGCACTCATGGTCCATAATTTTAGAAAATGATGTCAATATCCTAATTGACCTCTTCTGCAAAACCTGTGGTGACATTGGCTGATTTTGACATCAAGCCACAGCCACATGTACCCTCCTCCGCTTCACTCCGTTCCGCCTCACCTTACACAAAACGGGTCAGCCAGAGAGCTGGTTCAGTGGTGTGGAGCAGGTGTTGGCTTAGCGACAAATCACCAGCCAATAGAGACACCCCAGACTTCCGATGTCATGGCACTTCCAGCGAAGATGCGGTTCCATGCCTCAATACCCGGCTGAGGGAGGGGACAGAGGGATGGTACAGTGCTGTCTTTGTTCGCCCACCTGTCCAAGCTACCTTCAGACACACACTCCAGCCATGTGCAGTCTGACCGCCTCTTCCTCTAGCCACATGAGGAAGCTCAGGGCATGGGCTGAGGAGACCAGACTGAGTAAAATCCTCCACCTTTCACAGAAGAGCAATAATGGCCGCGCACATCTCGAGGCAATGGAATAGGGGATGCCGCATAAAATGCTTGGCAGGAGTGCCTACAGCAGGGCGAGCGCTCAGTGTGGTTTAATTTAATTAAAGCAATACAGAGATGCCAGCGTTTTGCCCATTATCAAAGGCCACTCTTAACAAATTAATAATACCTGGGGAGGGGGTGAGGGAAATGAGCTTTGACAATTACAATCTTTGTGGGATGAATTGGCAGCACTTACCCAAAAGTGAAAGTCTGTATACTCTGTTTGTTAATGTTTTATTATTTATTTGAACCAGGTCTTGCTGGGTTGCCCAGACTGGACTTGAATTCTTGTGCTCAAGTGATCCTCCCACCTCGAGACAGACTTCCGAGGGAGACTGGGGTAGCTATACCCTTGACCCAGCAAGTCTATTTCTAGAGTTCCTTTGGCAGAAATGGTCATACTCATCCCCACTGACCCCACTACAGCACTGTTTTGTATCGCCAAGGGGCAAAATTAACTACATTATATGGTATATTCATCCTGTGGAATATTTTACATCAAAGATACAAAAAGAAAGTGATCTATACAATTGCTCTTAATAGATAATTTTAAGTAAAAATATAAGTCCTAGATAATCCTTTATTGGATTATCACTGAATGTACCTTGATTTATTTGACTAAATATTTATGTAACACCTCATATGTGCTTAAAACCTCTTCTAGTCCCTAGTGACGTGGTTAACACAAACAACCCCATTATGTAAAAATCAAAACAAAAGCTCATAGCGATGTATGTGTGTGTGCAAGACGGATGAAAGCTTACAGAAAAGATTACTTAGAGGCACACATCTGTTACTACATGGATTACCTCTTTGAAGGGCACTGGGGACCTTCATCTTTTCTTGATGTATAGCTCTATTGTTTGATCTTTCAAATCATAATTAAGTATGGTGTAAAGAGCAACCAATAAACAAACCCTCACTTTTAGAATAACAAAGGCGAGCATGAGGGTGTGCTCTTGCCTCAACCTCCTTCCTGAGGGGGCTCCCGGTTTGTGCAGCCTCTACTGTGTGCCTTTCCCTCTTACTCGTGGGAGCTTTCCCAGCATGGCGAATGACCTCACCCAGCTCTGCCCACAGTCAGGACAGCAGCAAGCAGCACTTTTGCTTGGAGGCTCCCAGTGTCCTTCTTATGTGCTATATAAATAGGTCATCTGCTCCCGGGACCCTACAGGTAGCACATTCCCGGTTGGGGTCCCTCACCGGAGTCCCCTCAGGTAACCCACTGTAAGGCTGCCTACAAGGATTAGACAAGTGACTCTGAAACCCACTGAGGGAAATGCTGGAGTCTGCACCCTCATGTCTCAGGGAGCTGGGGGTTGCCAGGGGTTCTACCACCAGTGGTGGGCAGGCCACTCACATGAACTGGATGATTTTGTTGGCCTGCAATTTCATACAGGCTCTCTGTGAAACCACCTTCATCCAAAGACAGTTTTCCTGGAGACGGGAGAAAAGAGTCCAGCCAGCCTTCAGGGCCCCTGGAGCTGGAACCTGCACGCCTAGGCTGGTGCCCAAGACAAGGGCCCATTGACCAGGCCTCTAGACAATGGGTTTCTAGGTGACCTAGTTTGCCCTACATGCTTTCCTGAGACTGAGGTTCCAAGAGCTAAAGAGCCAGCTTGCTCTGGGAGGGGCGGGTGGTGGCATGTACCTTTGGGAAGAGCTCTGCGTGCTGGATTACTGTTTGAGCCATTTTGCTTTAGGGCGGTGCTCCACCCTCAAAGGACTAATGTTGGACTTGCTCAGTGGGCCTGATTGGGGTGTGGCTCAGAGGTGGGAGTGAGAGTTAAAATTGGTCTGGCCACAGCCTTTGGGCCCCAAACCTTCTCTAAGTCCCTCAGCGTCCATGCCTCAAGTGGTCCCAGCTCATGTAGCCCGAGGTCCTCATCCCTAGCTGCTGCTGCTTCTCTGGGCTGGGAGGTTCCCCTGGACTTCTTCTCACTCCTTGGTGGAGTTACAGAAATGAGATGGGGGAGCCAGGAGGAGGGGAACAGGAGTCAGGGAAAGAGACTGAACTTCCTGAGGACAGACTAAGCCGATGTGGCTAGAAGCTCCTTTTGGCCAGGGGGTGTTGCCTGGGGTCCAGGTGCCCTCAGGTGGCTGAGGGAACCTCTCACTTCCCAACTCCTTTCACTCCTCGAGACATCTTGGAGCACTCCTTCCTTCCTCATTCTAACAATTTCTCATCCATCTCGTTGTCTCCCCTGCCCTCATTTGGGGTTCCCCTTGCATTGGGGTTGTGACCAGGCGTGCATTGCCTAACTGAATCAGCCACAAGACTCAAGTTGGCCGCACTGCCACAATGAAACCTGCCCAATTTGGTTTTATTGCAGACTGAAGTCTGGGAAAATTCTCCTTGGACTCAGGAACCAGTTATGGCTGGAAGAAAAGGTTAAAGGCCGTGGGGATCTTCAGGCCAGCAGAGGGCAGCCCTGGGCTGTAGCCACACCTGCCACAGAAGGGCAGGGGAAGACGGCACAACACAGGCGTGAGCTCTGAGGGGCATGGCTGCCCCACAGCAGCCAGGAGGGAGTTGGCCCACAGGGCAGGTCAGTTGCAGGCAGAAGGAGGTCCAGGGGAGGGGCTCTTGCCATGGACCTTGAGAGATCCAGTGAAGCCTATGGATCTCTTCAGAATAATGTGAAATGCTGAAAATAAAACCATAGCATGACAAAGAAGCCAGTTCTGGTCTGATTCTTCATGGCTGGGTTACGTTCTAGAAAGACACTGTTGAATTGACTTCATCTCTGTGAACATTAAGAGCGTGCCAGCAAACCCTAGATGGGAGAGCCGACTGCATGTCCATTTGTAGCATAACCTATTGCTCCTAATACAAACCTGGACAATGTTACTGTACGGCCTTACCATAGGCAATTTGCATCTGTGGATCTAAACATAGCTAAACATAGAAAGGTGCTGTAAAAATACAGGTACAATCTTAGTACCTGTTGTGGATGCAGCCGTCATTGACTGAAATGTCATCATACGGCACCTTGACTGTATGTTTAAAATATAGTTAAGAATGCAAAAGGCCTGTGATATTACATTTTGCTTTTCATTAACTCATTAGCGAATCTAGCTGCAGTTTGATATCTATCATAATTTTCCAAAGTATAGGAGTAATTAGTGTAAATACTATTCGTGACAACTGTAGTGTGACATGATTTCTCTTGGGACAAGTCCTTAGGCCCTACTAATAGCACTGTGGTTTGTTGCCTATGTTCATTACTAAAGAAGCAGTTACAGTTGTGAAAAATAAAGATATAATGTTTCCTAGGCAGTTTACAGACTCCCAGAATTCTATCTACAGACTGCCTGGAGGCTTCTAGAGAATGGGATGATACCAATGGGAAGAAGGCTGATGGTGACTTCTAGCCTCTGCTGTGCTGGGGTGGGTGGAGGGATGACAGCAGGACTGTCTCAAGAGAACAGCTCATTAATGTGACCATTGGTATTTTGAGTGCTTATTTTGTGCTGGACTCTGTTCTAAGTACTTTATGTGTATTAACTTATTTAATCCTGACAACAACCCTATGTGAGATGAATGTTGAAATAATTCTTGGTGGCAGATGTGAAATTAAGGCACAGAGGAAGTTAGAGTGGTGGAGGTAAAGGTCACCCAGCCATCAGAAGCAGTAGTGCAGGGGATTTAAATGTGGGCATTCTAGCTCAGTCTGTGTGCTGCCGAAGCCCCTGCCTCTTGGTCCTGAAGAGACTCCCATGGGCACCGGGGCCGGAGGCTGGAGCCTCAGGGCTTCATGAGGAGTGTCAAAACAACAGAGGCAGGAGGTGGAGACTTGGGGAGGGAGGTGAGGCAAATTAGAATTTGAAGGGCTCCTGGTGCATCTCCTCTCTTTCTGCTCACCAGGAGAGCCTCTTGGCCCAACTGAGGTTGACAGGGAACCCAGGGATGGGCGGGGCTGACCCACAGCCCGCCCTACTCCTCCTTCCCTCCTCACCCTTTCTCACCTCCTCTCACCACTCCCCACCTCCTGTTTCTTTCCATTGTGGTTCCTTTTCCTTCCCTCCTCCCTCCCCTCCTCCTCTTTCTCTTTTCTCCCCTGGCTACCTTTGAACTTTCTTACTTATGGGACCTGCTGGTTGAGAAAGAGTCCCAACAGGAATGAGGGTGACAAAATATAGATCCAGGAGCCACTCATTTCGATGGCATCATTGACCTGGTCAGGACAGAGAGTGTGATCCTCTGAGTTGAGGCTTGTTCCTTCCCCAAGTCTGCTCCATTTGGGCACCCACCCCAGCCTGGGGACAAGGGACAGAAGCCACCCTGGGATGAGGACATTTTTCTAACCTGAGGGACTAGTCTGGAAGGGACTTTTCCAGCCTGAGGGACCCAGGATCTGGTCTGGAAGGATCTCCCCTAAGTGGGCTTGACTGCCCACTTGGCCCAGGCAAGACTGACTAATTTCCCTCTCCAACCAAAGAGTGTCTATCTGCCTCCTTCACTTGACCTCCCTGTAGACTCTATCTCAGTTGATTTATTTAAAGCCAGATTTTCAAAATGAACAACAACCCTCTGTGACCCTGGACAAATTTACTTCTCTGAGCATTATTCCCATCCCATCTAATGGTGATAATGACATGGGCTGTCAATCCTCCTGAGCCAAACAAGGGTGAAATCATACATGTGACAGTTCTTTGACATTTTAAATAATTTGCTCTCTAATACACACTTACAATAAATATTTATACTAATCCTTTATATTTTCCAAACCGACAGTTTACAATCCCCCCACACCCCACAATGGGCAGCATCATATTGTGGTTAATTCTGATTGGAGCCAGGGGATCAGAGTTTGATTCTTGGCTCTGTTGCTCACTAAGTTCTTAACTGTGGGCAAGTTACTTTAATCTCTGAGCCTCAGTTTCACTTATCTGTAAAATGGGGGCAATACCTTCATCATTGTTGAAGGATGAAATAAGAAATCTAACTAGCTCTTAACAAACTTCAAATAAATAATATACTCAACAAAGCTCTTGTAGGTGTTGACTGGTAATGCCGAGGCACTGTTGTAATTCTCCACTAACTCTCTGATATAGGTAGCATTATTATCCTTATTTTATAGGTGAAACTAATATCATAATAGTTATATGGGAAAGAGAGAGTCTTGCAGAACAGGAAAAGACTCAAAAGAGACCCCTTCATTCCTAAAAGTCTGACATTTCTAAAGCCATCAGAATTGGGTGCTCTGACCAGGTTTTCCCTGGTTTCCCATTCTTCACCGCCCCTTGGATCCTGCACAGACATGGCATCATGAGGATTTCCCCATGGGATGCTGGGAGGCACATACCTGGGAACCAGAAGGGGACACACATCCTGTATAGATTCCCCAGGGGAGGGAGCAAGAGGGGCTGTGGTCACTCAAGTCGAGATTGGCCTCCTGTGTGGATTGGCAAGCCCCTCCCTGCATGCTGCAAGCCTGTGGATGAAGGGGAGATGGTTCTGGGTGTGAGCTAGACCCACCCAGTAAGGGCGATCAGTCCAATCCCTCCCACATGGTGATGCACTGGTACGGTCAGCATGGAAGCATGAGATTGGCCGAAGTGGGTGATGCCATGGATTTGGAGCCTGGCCAGCCGCCCCGGCACTCACTGCATTGATGATGCACCAGCCCTGAGCCACGTCTGAGCGCAGGTGATGGCTCTCATTCTCTCCACCATTGGCCACGATATCTGGAGGCAGAAGGCAGGCCAGACATCAGACTTAACAGTAGTAGGTGGACAATGACAGGAGAAAGGTGTATAAGAGCAGTTTAAGACAATTGAGCAGTAAGTCTAAAGACACTTTCTACTCTGATAATGCAAAGACAGCTTCACATGGAGCGGTGGGTGACGGTGAGATACCTGGGGCTGAGGATGGCTACCAGCAGTGGGGTAGTTTTGGGCCCCGGGCCTCATAGCCAGGGTCGGCTTCTAATTGTGTCCCTATGCAGTGCAACCCATGAAAGGGGTAATCTGAGTGTCATTGTCCCCACAGAACTTTAAAGAGGCAGCTGCCTGGCTGCTTGGGTGGGGCTGGGGTGGAGGGCTTGCATGTTCTGACTTGGAGTTCTGTCTGGAGGTGAAGTGGGCTCAAAGCACTAGGCAGGCTTTAGATACCAACTGACAGGGCACTGGGTCTGCACTCAGGAAGTTCCGCCAGGCCCAGGCCTGCTCCTTTGTTGTTCCCCTGGATGATGCTTTCTTGTCTCTAAAATCTGTACTTCTGATGACATCCTGCATCTCCCTTTTATCTGGGATGTTTACAGTCTCCTTTTGTGTTCAGAATTGGTGGCTCATCAGAACTGAAACACCCTGCCCATACCCATGTTTATCTGTTGCGTGTGGGCTCAATGCTCTGAGAGATGGAGGAGGACATTGATGGGTCTGTGGGGGTCTGGCCCATGGGGGTCAGAAGCCCGATCGAGGAGGGGCTTGAGCACTGCTGCTCAGCATTCCTCAAGATCTCATGAGAACATAGTGAGACCCAGAATTTGGGTTGAAGGTTTGATCAAAGGTCCCCTCCTATCCATCCTGATAATGCTGTATAGGATGTGGGTGTGGTGGTGATGGAAGAGGCTGATAGGAGGGTCTGGGAATATATAATCCCTAGCTGGACCAGAGTTTACTCTTGTGAGTTGGATTTGGGACTGGTGTTGACTGTGTTACTTGTTGTCAGTGGTCGCTTGAGGGAGGCAGGTAGAGTCTTCTGAGACACTGAAGGCTAGAACGAAGTTATTCCTGGTGAGTTCAATGCCAGGCTTATGGAGGCTACAGAAGTCCCAGCGAGCTGCCTGGCAGGGGTAGAAACAGCCGATCTCAGGGGTGGGACCCGAGATTCTTTTCATGGGTGTCAGCCTGACCAAAGGCAATTTTCACAATGCTAAGACATTGCCCATCTGTCTCTCATTCTCCCAACAATGTAGACTGGAATTTTCCAGGGCTACATGAGGGTGTGATGTGGTAGCACACACACACACAGAAGTTGATATTGAGGGGATCAGCAGCCTCTAACAAACCAGGCATTGATGAGATTTGCAAAAGGGTGTAAAATAGTCACCACTCTTCTCACCAAATATTACCGGTTTTGGAAAAATCTAGTTATTTTGGCTAGAAATATACCTTATGTTCTCATGTCATGGGTTTCTTACTGTACACTTTAAAAGTGAATTAATAAATTAATATTGTGACATGTTCCTTGGTTTTCATTTATCATACCATGAATATCCTTAGATCAAAACCTATATAAACAACAGCTCCCTAGGGTCCCTAAGACAGAAAAGGGGTCCCTGAGGCCAAAGTTTGGGAGCACTGCTGCTTCAGCTCAAATACCTGTCTGAATGTGGGTTATTTCCTGGAAACTCAACAAATGACTCCATTTGGCTCTTGGATGTTTCTGGGTCCCATTCAGACCCTATTCTTGGTGCCTGCTCTGAGGGTCAGCTCAGACTAGAAGCTAAAACTAAGCAGGGGAAAAGTACGCATAGAAATTCAGGCTTATCCCATGCCTATGTCTCCATCTACCACAGGTCAGAGGAGCCTGGAAGATACCCACATTGTATGTGGGGTGGGGGGTGAGGGTGTTTCAAGGGTAAACCGCGGCCCAGGCCTGCTTTCGCTTCCTGGCTCACTGACCCCAGTGGCTGTCCTTCCTCAAGTCCCCCTTATCCGGGAGAAACCCATTCTCAAGACCAGCTGATGTGGTGGCAATGGCCGAGCCCTGGGCTCCTTCTGGGTAGGGTGGCTCTCCCCTTCACAGGCGTCCCTAGGCCCTGCCCACAGCCCACTTTCCTGGGAGCTCACCTGTGCCAGTGGTAGCAGGTCTTGTGCATCTTGCCTTGAAGAGCTCCAGCCGATGATGGCATAGATGATGACCATAAAGAAAGGGACCAGCAGGCCGATGTGGAAAGGGGGAGCATGGCCTTGAGAGATGGGTTCAGGACCACCTGCAGGCTGCACAGGCAGGCAGGGGAGGAAAAAAGAGGAGTCACCTCTGCTTTGGTCATGGCCTCCCCTCCCTGTAAATCCTGGGAAGCCCTGAGATGTGTCAAGGTAGGAAGGGGTAGCAGAACTGGGGACAGAGACAGGAGGGAGAGGAGAAAGGGTCTGCAGGCACACTGCACCCACTATAGGCACCCGACACCAGCCGGAGGGTCCTAGCGAACTCAGGAGGAGGCTCTGAGGGAGACCTTGACATCAAGCGGCTCCTTTGCTGCTCGTGGGGCTGTGTGTGGCTTTGGATGACGTTAACTATTCCAGAATCACGGGTGAGACCTAGAATGGAGAAGAGGGAGAGAGGGGTCAGGGTTGGAAAGCCACTGCTTGATGGTATGGAGACCCTGTGTCCAGTCCATGCTTGAGCACTGTGCTGGAGCCTGGGGAGAGGTTGACAATCTGGTTCATCCAACTAACAAATGATCTGTCATGCTTATCTGGGAATTTCACTTAAAAGATTCTGACATCAAGTTTATACTCAGTGAAAGAGTACTTGATGCCACTTGTGAGGTCTACTTTGGGTGCTGAGGCTTGGGGGTTGAGGTATGTGTATTACCCACAGGTGCAGTCCCACAGCCCTGGGGTGAGCACCCTTCTAACGCGGGCTGGAGTTACCTAACACCACATACTCAGTGACGACCCAGAAGAAACTCCACAGCAGTTCTCCCTCTGTGCTTTTTTTCCCTCCTGGCTGCACTTTTGATAGTACCCTTTATTTTCTTTCCCTACTAGCCTCTCTTCCTCTCTTAATTTACTCAAATTTCCAGTATCCTTTGAAATTACCTCAAATTCCTTGCAGCCTCCCGAACCCTTCTAACAGCAGAACTCGCTGGGACATTCGTGAAACAATAATGCTGTGAGGTGCTGCTTTCTGCTCTATATTCTGCCGCATTTGTCTTGGCTGCCAGACAGTTTGGCAAAGGCAGAGCTGATTCACAGAATTTTTCAGAATTCTTCTATTTTCCCCACTGAGCCAAAAGAAGTAGCACTGGACGGTTGGCAGGTAACCAATACCATCCTTACGGAACTGAAGGATAGCCTACCAGTTAAGCATGCAGCCTCTGGGCTGAGACTTTGCTTTGGCTTGAATCCCCGGCACTGCCACCAGCTAGCTGTATGACCTTGGGCAGAGTTGTGACTTTCTGTTCTTTGCTTCCTTATTCGCCGTGAGGAAAACAGGTTGTGGTGAGAATTAAATGAGATGGTACATGTAAGCACATATTAAGTGCTTGATAAATGCTATTGTTATCATTGCGTGTTGGTTACTTATGGTAATGCTATAGGTGTATGGTATGTTCCGCAATTCATATGCTGAAGCCTAACCTAGCACCTCAGAATGTGGATTTTTATTTGGAGGTCTTTAAAGAGGTGGTTAAGGTGGGCGGAAGCTGTTGGGGTGGGCCCTCATCCAATTTGACTGGTGTCACTTATGAGAAGAGGAACTCTGGACACACAAGAGACACCAAAGATGCATGCACAGGGAGAGACCATGTGAACCCAAACCTGCCAGCATCTTAACCTTGAATTTCCAGACTCCAGAACTGTGAGAAATAGATTCCCTGTTATTTAAACTACAATCTGTGGAATGTTATTATGGCAGCCCTAGCAAACTAATACAGGGTTAGTAAGTAAACTTTGTGAACCCAAATAACAGGTACTCAGTACAGGCCTGTGGAATAAACTAATAAATGACAGAGGCTGAAAACTTATGAACATCCAGAAACTGCTGACCAGTGGAACCACCATATCATTTCTTGTGTGATGTGAGGAGGATAATGAAATTTATAGCATCTAGCCGGGTAAGGGAGATTTTGACCTGCGGGCAGGGCCAGGGCAATGATCCACTCTCCACCAGCATGGACAGCTCCTTGCGGGCTGGCCTCTGACAGGCTGCTCCATGCAGTGGTTGCTACAAAGCTGGAGTCCCACCCCACACCTCTAAGATGCTGGTGGTGGCAGGCGGGGCACCTGGGGTCCTCGTGAGGGTCTGACCTCCAGTCTCCCACCCAGCTCTCACCCCAGGAGAGAACAATGGTGAAGTCCAGCACATTTCAACCCTGCTTGGGTAGCGATCTGGTGGAATAAAGCCATGAGCAATGATCTTCATGACAATTGAGACGATGAGAGAAATGCTCCAGCTTCTCCTGTGGGGCAAACATGGTCACAGCATGCCTCTGTGCTCGAGTGCACCCTTGCTCTCTTCCTGCAGCGTGCTGGGTTCCCTGCTGTTGCTCAGGCGCGCCCACCTCAGGGACATTTTGCACTTGCTGATGGAATCCCACCCCACTCCACACGGCCCCACACTGCCACTCCCTCACTTCCCACAGGTCATTTTTACTCCAAATTCCCTTCACTGGGGCCTTTCTGGCCTGCAAGTGTAATCTGAGCCATCTCCAGCATTTCATGTTCCTCTCTTCTACTTAATTTGGTCTTCTTAGCACTTTCATAGCTTAAATGCCATATCTATCTATATATATATATATATATATTATGCAATATAAAAATCTTGTTCATTATCTATCTTCTCCACTAGAATATAAACTCCATGAGAAGCATGGGTATTTTTGTCCTTTTGTCATTACTCAACTTCCAGATGTTAGAATGGGTTGAATAAATGGGATCTGGGGTACTAAAATTAAAGTCCTAGGTGGTTTCTGGTTTTGGCACCTTGTTCTCTACATACCAGGGGATGGATGGTGGGGAGACAGGGGTGGATTATTCCAGAACTCCAGATGCCTTCCCTTGCTGGACCCAGTGTTGCTCTTTGAATTCATTTTCCTTTAAGGTCCCCCTGCCCGTCCTACCTGCCCTCACTTTGGCTTCTTTAGGCCCAGCCCCTTAAAGAGGTGACACTATTACACAGGGTGGAGTGGGTGTGGGTACACTGTGTGTGGGGAGTGCAAGGAGGCTGAGGTTTCAGCTCAGCCCCACCCTGCAGGAGCCCTGCCGACACTCGAGCCCCTGTCCCGTAGCCTGATCCTCTGGGTTTACACCCTATCCTTGGCCTCTTCACCCTTCCCTATTCTGGGCCCCGAGGCGAGGAGCTATTTCTAACTGAGAGCGGGTCTCTTTTGTCGGGACTCCAGGCTGAAACTGCTCTCGCTTGCAGCCAGCCTCTGAACCCGGCAGCGGCTTCACAGGCTCTGGCCTCGGGCCTCCCAGATAAGCACAGCCTCCCAGAGGGGTGCGGCCAACCACAGCCTAGGCCAGGCTGCAGCACAGCCGCTGGGAGGTGTGTGGCAGACCTATATATACAGATCTATCCTGATTGCTCCCTGGGTTACACAACAAGGGGGTCTGTACCCACCACAACCAACCCCATCACCATTGGTCGGCAACGCTCACACCCATGGAAGCATCTCCTGGGACCAAGGGCCCTCCTCATCAAGCACTGTGTGGGCATCACTCATATTCACAGTTCCTTTGCAGGCCAGACTGAGACTGGGCACTCCATTGTGATATAGAGATAATTTATTTTTACTGGTAGGTAGGTCAGCCGGGAGCAGGGAGGGTCCCAGTGGCTCGTGTGTGGATATAGCTCAGAAACCCCAAACTTGTCATTCAGAGGAATTTTCACAAGCATGATTTTCCCCTTCCAGACAGAGGAAAACTGCAACATCTGGGACTAGACTTACTTTCTTAATTTGCCCTTTGTTCCTTCTATGAACTTGTGATCCCAAAGCTTTCTCTTTCTTCCAGAAAATGGTAATTATGATGAATTCAAAATACAAAGCCAATACCATTCTGTGAAAGGCCTGTTGATGGAGACTCTGCCCAGCACTCATGCAGAGGGAATCAGTAGAGGAGCCCAGCTACTCCCACATGGAGGGCACAAAGGGAGATCCTGGGCACCCTCCTTGGCAAGAGGGAGTGGGCTGGGGGCAACTATGGAGGATCTCCCTGGAATTGGGTAGGTGTCTATCCTCCTCTGTGGGACAGGTTTCCCTGGGGTCAGAGCACACCATTAAGGAAAAGTGTAAGGGAGGAGGAGAGTGAGATCAAGCCAGCATTTACAATTTCAGGTTGCTGCAACCCAGGGGGATAGACAGAAGTGGTGGGGTTGGGCAGGAAAACAGGACCTGAAATAGTTTGCGGGTGCTCTGGTACAGGCGGCCAGCCATGAACACCCGAACTGCCTGCCACCTGCCTGTCCGGCTGCAGCCACCTGGCTCAGAGGGAGCTTTTCGGGGGCTGTGGGCAGATGGGGTCCTCAGTTCCCTCAGCCTGTTAGCTCCAAGGCCTGCCTCTTTCCACCATACCCTCCGGGAGCCCAACCTCCCTGAGTGCCTGGAATTAAAACTCAGTACTATAATCCCTGTGTGTGCACACAGTGTGAGCCCTCATTCTGGAGGGTGAGAGGGTGCGGATGTGTCCACTCTGCATCATAGGAACAGTGTCATCATTGTCACACTGGGTTGGCTGACAGCCCTGCAGCTCTCAGCTCATGGAAAAAATGAGGGATAAGTTATTCCACAGGTATTTATTAAGCTCTGACCGATGCCCTGTAAGACCTGGCTGTTTCCCCAAGATCAACAAAGTCAACCCTCCTAAAACATCCTGATTTCTGTGACACTCTGCATCCACCGCGGGCAGGTGGGAGGCAGGAGATATGATGTGATGGTTCTCACCAGCTCTGCTGCTTTGGGAAAGTCTTGAAAGCCGAACCCCAGTTTCTCATTTGAAAACTGAGATAAGGAGAGTTTCACCCTGAAGAGTCATGTGAGGGATTAAAATGGCACCTTGTGAGTAAGTGTCTACCCCTGCCTGGCATGTGCACCAAATGCTGAATACATCACAGTTATTCTTATGAGACACCTGGGCCCTTTAAGAAGGTCTGTTTTCTGCCTACACTGTGCTCCCATTGGTTTCCATTATGTTCTATTGGTTTCCTGGAGCTGTTGTTTGATATTTATGTCTGTGGGTGGTCACCAGGGCTTGGCTCTGACCCACCTCACACTCAATGTGTTTGAAACGAAACTCCTCATTAAACCTATATTTCTCATGTGTCCTAATGTCAACCAAAAGACAGTCGAGCCCAAGCCAGGAAACCTCCAGGGGTCTTTCTGGACTCCTCCTCCCTCTTTGGCTTCTCCCCCCAGGTCCCCAGCGTCCCAGCAGATCCAGGCCATTCCAGCCCTACTACCATCTCCCGCACATCCAGCTCCTCCTCTTTGGCTTTACCCCTGCCCTTGCGTGCCCTCCCTTGCCTGCAGTGGTCCACGCCACCCATCTCTGCCTCCCTGAGCCTTCTCCATGGCACAGACCTGGCTACTGCCTTGTACAAGTTGACAATGGCTCCCACAATGCACACATGTCAGAGGAAATCCAAATGCATTTCCGTGGCATGCAAGATCCTCCCATAAATGACCCTGATAGTCCCTCTGGCCTCGCCACCAGCTGCTGGCCACCCACGTCAATCACATGGAATGACTATCAGGTCCCCTAGCTCTCTAGTTTACCCCCAGCCTCTCCACCTTGCTCATCCAGCCCCTCTGCCTACCGGTGTATCCCTGAGGCCCACTGCCCAGTGAACCTCTTGCCTCTTGACGCCTGACCCCCAGGAGGGAGCACCAGCTCTGTGTCCTCACTGTCCCCTATAACCTGTGCTGCTCTTTGCTGCCTTCCTGACGAGACCACAGCTTCCTTGAGGCCATGTCATCCTCACATGTGTTCTACCTGACCCGTGGGGATTCTCCATGGCTTCTCACCCCAGAATGGGAGGGTGACATTCCCCCTCAGTATGCTTGTTTGGGCTTGGGGCCAGGTCACTCCAAGGAGCCTCGGAGTTGCTGCTGAGGTGGTGTTGGTGGGTGAGGAGGTTTTATGGCTTGAGGCCCACCAACTGGTGATTCTGATGCCTTCCCCAGCGTGTGGTCCCTGACACAGATGAAAATGTGTTGGGCTCAGGGCTTCTGCCATGCTGTTCTCTCTGCCTGGAATGTTCTTCCCCAGATATCCTCATGACTCTTTCTTCTTTCTTTCGGGGCCCAACTTTTGAAGGTCAGTTTATCACTGAGACCTTCCTGGCTCTCACCCCCGACTGTCTATCTTCTTAGCCTGATTTGTTTTCTTGCAGCTGTTGTCAAAACTTGACTCGCTATGTATTTGTTAATTTATTTGACTCATCTTTCCTGACCTGAATATAGCATCATTGAGAGCAGGGACTTGGCTATTCACTACTGTGTCAGCTGCAGCTAGAACAGTGCCTGAAAGTGCTGTGATGGAATGAAAGAATCAGGTGTCCTGGGTGCACTGCTGCTAGAGGAGGTGCAGGCTGTGGAAGGTGGCTACACGCCGTCACTGTCACTCTGAGACCGAGGGTCAGTGTAGGCATTGAATAAGCATTTGGAAAGGAATTCTGACAATCTGCAGCCCTTCCATGCATGTGGGTGGACTATAGACCATTCTGGGTTTGTCCAAGGTCACATGGTGAATCCCAGCTGGCACACACACTTGAAGGGGTCCCGCGCAGTAGGACCATGTATCGACCATGATGGGTAGAAATTAAAAATGAATAAAACTGTGGTCTTTCCCTATAAGTCATCTGAGAAGCTGTGCCAGATGCATCATCCTGCCCTGCACACAGGAGGCTCCCAAGCTATGTTTGTTGAATAAATGAACAATGGAAAGTCACGGTTTCTGCTCACCTTCAAACCAGGTGCAGTCTTGGGATCTGCATTCCTAAAACTGCTGGACCTCAGGCCCCTGACCCCAGAACAGGAGGGGTGTCCCTGACCCCCGTCTCCTGAGCTCAGTGAGGGACAGTGAGCCAGTCGACTTTGTGAGGTGAGGCTCCACCCTCAGCCCCAACAGGGGCCTTTGTTACTAAATGTCCCCTTCGAGGGAGTGCCGTCCTTCCATGAATGGAAAACCTCTAACTGGGTACTCCCTGGGGCCACACTTAGCTGGAGGTTGGCCTGGTGTGTGACCTGTGATGCACAGACCTTGCACCTGCTCCCAGCAGGGCATTGGGCCAGGCACTCCCAAGTCTTGGGCTGAAAAAAGCAGGGCTGGGCTGCATCCCCTTACCCTCTCACCTCTATTTTCCATTTGGTCTGCTATCTCAGGGGTCAGCCAGTCCTGAATGCTTCTCCTCCCTGGCCGCATGGGGCTTTGTGAGAAAGATGACAGTGGTTGGGCTTTCCTCCAAACGGATCTGTTGCTAGTCTCCTATCTTAGAACCACAGGGGCAACCACACCTTCTTCCCACCACAATCCTATCCCTAACACAGTGGCCTGGTCAGGACTGCAGGCTCCCGAACTCCATGTGCCCGCTGGGGTTCACCAAGAGTCTACAGAGCTCACTGAAAGGACCTTACTGGAGGCTGGCCTGGGAAGGGGCTGGCAGAGCAGGAAAGTGGCTGCAGTTGAAGGGGCTCCTTGGGAGGTGCACTACCACTACATGACTGCCTGTCACCTGGGCCTGAAGGTCTCCTTCCTTGGGGGATCAAGGCATGGTGACCTGCTGGGCACAAATCTCACTGGGACGAGGAGGCATTGGACTCGTATTTGTTGTTAACTTCTTTGGGGGCGTGTGTGCTGCTGGCAAGGGCAAGGTGGATTTGGCTGGGAGGGAGGGGCTTGGGGTGCTTGCAGGGGGCTCAGGCTGCAGGGGTGGGACGAACATCCTCAGTGTCCCCCTCCTTCTTAGGAACACAGGAAAGCTCTCCACCAGGCTTGGCAGGTGCTGGTATTAGAGACAGTTTTACAATATGTGATTTTCCTCACGGATTCCCTCACTTTCTCTTGTTCCCTTAAGCTGACAGCTGGGCTGGGCCCCCTGCCTCAGGTTAGTTTGTGGCAGGAGACCCCAGACTTTGTTTTCCAAAGCCTGAAATCACTGCAACATTGGGAGGTCTCAGGGGTGAGAGCTCCCTGGTTTGAGACGTAGCAGGAATCTGGGAGGAGGAGGGTCCACGGGGCCCCAAAGAAAGCAGGACCCAATCTCGATTCCCTGACTTAAGAAGGTCTGAGGGACCTATGACCCCTGTCACCTAGGCACTGCCACAGAGACCCAGGGGCCTGGACATTCCCCAGGCAGGCAGGATAACTGAAAGCACCAGAACTGGCACGGTGATCCTCTCACATCAGAGGGATGTAGCTCAGGATCCCATGGAGGATTGGTTCACAGGAAAAAATAAGTCATTTCTTGCACATCTCTCAGTTTCGTGGACGGAGGGGTTTGCTCATTTGTTTTTCCTATTTGGAGAGAGTGAGACTTAGAGAGAGATGAGGTGTCTGCCCCAAAGGCAGGGGAGGCCCACCTGCAGAGCTGAAACAACAGCGTTTCTGGTAGGCCAGCCCTGATGTGCTTTAGCCTGCATAATGCCTGCACTGGGTGTCCAGGGCCCTGGCGTCTCACAACCACCTCAGCCTCCAGGTTTGGAGATGACCTGCTGAGGAGTGAGGGGAGAAGTGGCTATGTTTAGCAATGGTGCTCATCCAGATAGACGTAACTGGAATGGGTATCCCTTGCCATCCTACCTCTGTCTCAGGGTGTCATTTCCCTCTTCCCTTCCTGTATAGCACTTCCCTCTGGGGAACCAAGCTCCTCCAGTCTGGGCAGACCCAGACACACCAGAGCTGACTAGACAGAGGGACAATGCAGCAGAGGATCCCCAGTGGGGCTCTGTATGCTCAAGGTGAAGGGGCTGGGAGAAAGGAGACCAGTGCTGTCTTGGGTATGGGATAGCACTAAGCTTTAGTAAGCACCCAACATGCACCGGGCCCTGTTCTGGCCACATGCATACATTAATCTCACTGAAACCTTATAAGGTAAAATTACTTTTTTTTTTCTTTTTTTGCCTTTTCAGAGTTTTATTTGTATACATTTTTGTATTAAAAGAAAAATAATCATCTGAATTACAAAGGGCTAACACCAGAATAGAAGAATGAATGAATCTCTTTAGCCTAGAAGCGGATACTCTCAACCAACATTAATGTCATAATACAAGCTCATCGAAGCGTTTTACATTTCCTTTTAATGTCCTTTACGTAGCAGTGTCACAACATATAGTAAAGATCATGTACTATATGGGTGTAAGATGGAATTTCTCCCACAAAAACCAGATAGAGTTTTCCTCTCTGGTGAGAAATGGGCTATAATAAGGTCTTAAAATTCTTATCTTCTCTGCCATGAACATGGCTGAAGGTGGAACAGGCTGGGGGCTGGGAAAATCCAGGGACACCCACACAGGAGGTTCCTCTGGGGTTCCATCGGAGGTGTCACATAACCTGGATCACTCTACTCAGGCTTTTGACAAACAACCTCACTGCCCTCATAACTAGTCATCTTCCCTTGCCTCCTCCTCACTTCCAGGACCTTCTGAGCTCTATCTTTTGTAAAATCAATGATCAGGAGAGGGAAAAAAAAGCAGGATGGAACAAAGTAAAAGCGTTTAAACTTTGACACAGGGGCTCAGCACCTCCACCTGAGCTGGGGTCCCAGCTGGGGGGCAAGGGGCAGGGTGGCCCCTCACCCCTCTACCTGAGCACATCGTCTACTCCCAGGTGCAGGAGAGGGTGAGAAGTCCCGCACCTTTCAGGGGCTGAAGCACACAGACCTTCTGATGTCCCTGATGCCCAAAGTTTGTGCTGGCATGGACCAACCTTGGGAGCATGCAGGATGAACAGAAGTGGGCAGGCTGCTGCTTTGTGTCTCAGGACTTGGGAGCCCCATGGGAGGATGGTGGGTGTGGTGGCCAGCCCCAATGGCCCCTACCATGACAGCTACATTGGTCCTCAATTCAAGTGTCTGAAAGTGAAGATGTAACTACCCTTTACAACATTAGCCTAACAGGTCAAAAAGAAAGAAAGAACAAGAAGAAGCATACCACAGCAGCTGAACTGGTGCATTTAACCTTTGAAACGCGGTGAAAGGAGGACATTGGTGCAGCATGTTTGCAGTGAGAGGGGGAGGGATCCCTGGAGTCCAGTGCCTACAGGCCACCACAGTGTGGGGGCAGGCTCAGACTGGGCAGGGAAGGCCTCAGTCCCAGTGTCTCCCAGCAGGCATGGGCTTGTCTTCCTTGGTTCAAAGGCGAATGGGTCACAGGAACTGAGACAGGCTTCCCACATACCACTGGGAGGAGACAGTGCAAAGGCAGGGGAAGGGTACAGGCAAAAACAATGGGGGTGCCCAAAGGTAAGAGGGCAGGCCCCTGCGTCAGCCTGGGATACTGTCTCCTACTCTCAGCCCTTGGGCCCAACAGAGGAACCAGTTGAAAAGGAGAGACTAAACATACATTTCCATCGTAAACAACAGGACCACAAATACTTCCGGTGGCACTTTGGCTCTCCCTTGAGAGGGACATGCAGTGTACCCTTGGCTGCAGCATCCTACAGTGCAATGCCCGGGGCAGTCCATCATATCATCCTCCCAGCTTCCTGACAGCCGACGCTGAGGTAGGTACTCTTACCCCATTTTACAGATGGGAAGCCAAAGCACAGAGGGATTAATTTCTCCCATGGATCACATAGCTACCAAGAGCCAGAGCCACTTGATATATGTAGTTTGACTCCAGACTCCATGGTCTCAACCACCATGCCAGGCAGAGGAGAGAGAGAAACAACATGCCGAACCTGGGTGCATTTGTCAGATCGCCCTCAATCCCACTCAGGTCTGTCTTTGCTCCCGAGGCTTGGGTTCAGTGTGACTTCAGCTGTGGGCTGTTAGTGCTGGGAGGTCAGAGAGGAATGAACATTTATTGAGCAACTCCTGTGTGTGCCAGGTCGGGCGGGTTGTTGCACTCATGGAAGGTAACAGTCCTGAAAGAAGATACTGTGGACCAGCCTGACCAACATGGTGAAACCCATCTCTACTAAAAGCTCAAACAAAAAAAATTAGCGGGTGTGGTGGCGTGTGTGCCTATAGTCAGCTGCAGGGAGGCTGGGGCAAATTGCTTGAACCTGGGAAGTGGAGGTTGCAGTGAGCTGAGGTCATGCCACTGCATTCCAGCCTGGGTGACAGAATTGAGACTTGGTCTCAAAAAAGAAGAAAGAAAGAAAGAATATTGTGGTCTACTGTTCACAGATGAGTATGGAGGTTCCAGAGTTTGGGAAGCTACAGGCAAAGTCTAGGTGGGCAGGTTGGTTTGACTTGAGGCCCAGGTCCTTCCTGTGACTCCCAGGGAGCTGGCACAACAGGCAAGCTTTCCTCCAAGGCTTCTATTGTTTCCCGCTGTACAGTGTCTGCAGCCCTGGTGTGAAGGGGCATGGTTGGGATAGACGAAGGGGAGAAGATGCCTGAAAGGGTTGAGTTCTTGCAGCAGTGGGAGGGCGAAAGACTCCCAGGTGGGTCTAAAATCCAGGCTCATTCATTTCCACAGACCTTTTGGAGCACCGTCACTTCTCTGTACAGTGGCCAGGCTCAAACCACCCCTGTGCTCTGCAGGTCCTGGATCTCTAAGGGGTGAGGCCAGAGCTGTGTGGTCCTTCTGGGAGCCCCAGCCTCTCAGATAGCCAGAGGAGGATGGGCTGCTGGCCACAAGAGTTGTGAAGCGCATTCCAGACCTATAAAAGACAAGCCTTGGGCTGCCAGAGGCAGGCTCCAACTCGTGGAGGAACACTGCAGCAGCAGACCCCAGGGAATGCGACGGGGGCCTGGTGGAGCCGGCTGATGCCTGAGGGGTGAGCCGCCCTGCAGCCCGGGAGGGGCCAAATGGGCAGCCATCTTGCAGGGAAACTCGTCGGGCCCTGCCCCGCCCTGCCCTGCCACCCTCGGGAGAGCAGGCACCATCACTTAAGAAAAATCTAAATTATCGAACTTGGAAATAAAACAAAGGGATGCCATCTTTGTAATATCGTATTTGGAGCACACATAAGGCCTGATCAGGATTATATCGGTATCCAGGTCAGGGTTTTCTCAACCCTCAGCCTAATGATATTTTGGTCTGGATACTTATTTGTTAGACGTGGAGAAGCCTGTCCTGTGCATTTCGGGCCCTGCCTCTACCCACTAGATGCTGGCAAGGATACATCTCGCCTACTACCCTCACAATTCCAGTTGTTGCCAAATGTCCTCTGGGGCAGAACTACTTCCCCTCTGATGCAAGGCCTGCCTGACCCTGGGAGAATGTAACTTTGTTTTAGTTCTCGCCTAGCTTCTGTCCTCTAGAGATGCAAATGAATTCTACCTGCCTGATAGGAGGAGATAACTAATGGTTAGAGAGTTTTATTGCCCTGTGGGACGTGTAGTGTGGTATCTAACCCTGCAATCTATTGCATCATTCTTTCTCCGGTACATCATAGCTTCTGCTCCTCCCAATTCCCTTTAGCAGCTTCACACACATCTACTTGTTCTCTTTGAGTTAGGGCTATAATCTTTGATATGTGTTCCTTCATTATTTTACTCACAGTTGTGTTTTTCACTTTTTGAACATGCTGACATGGGATTGCTGAGGGTGAAATGAGATAATGTAGCAAAACAATCAGTTTATCATGTCACCTTATTAATTAGTAAGTCTGATGATTGTTTTGCTTTTTCCACATGAAAGTCCCCTCACAGCCTGGCCTAGGCTGGAATGGTAACCCTGCCCAATAAAGGATGGCAGGCCTGCCCACAGAGCCACCTCTGGGCAATGCGGTGATCTAACCTCTCTCTTGTGCTGCAGTTTTACTCCTCTGTACAAATGAGAGAAAAATAAAAGTACCTGCCTCATGGGCATTCAATTGTGATAACACATATAAGGCATTAGAACAGTGACTGACAATATGCAAACATTGACAAATGTTGGTGTCATTGTTGTTGCTGCTGCTGCTGCTGCTGATTTGCTGGAGGACTGGGAGGGTGACCGGAAAGCCACTGAAAAGATTTAAGGAGGTTTCGAGAGAGGGTGCCAGAGTTGAGAAATCAGGGACAGATGATGGGCAGGGTGAAGAGAATTCTTTACCACAAATAATCCTTTGGCATAACTGTTGGGGGTTGAGCCTTTGAATCTAAATGGGGGTCTCTAGGCTGCAGGCATGTGTTGGCTGGTGAGCCTGCTCTGTGACTCTGCGGGGGCCTGCATGGTCAAAGTTCCTTCTGTTGTTAGATAAAGCCCCCACTACAACCACGAGGGTCTTCACTTATCAATTACTTCTCTCAAGTACAATATCATCCCATTTTATAAAGGAAGCTGGGGAACAGAAGGTTACATAACTTGTCTAGATCACAGCTTAAAAATCATTTGCTATTGCAATAATCCTATTTCCCTCTCTTTATAATGTTTGAAAGAGTAATAAATGTGAAATGGGGGAATATACTGAACTATTTTACTAGGAACAAAATACATATTAGTAAATTATCACTAGTTTATATTGTGGCATACCATTGTGTTCAAACTCTTTGTACTCAAATTAGACACTATTGGAGCAGACTGTTAATCTTCTCAAAAGTAAAAAGAAGAACATCCAAAATATGGTCTCTGAACTGCCTATACATTTTCTTCTTACCAATCAGTGGAAGTAATAAACTAACCCCTCCATTAATATAAAAATAAGATTAAATGACTTTCAACAACTAGAACACGTTTTGTTAGTAGCAAGGGTTTTGACATTATAGAAAGATCATTAATTCCTATGGAAAGTATCAAACGCTTC